>CM056052.1:140222654-140472654 GCA_029574335.1 Rana kukunoris
TACCACCCTGCAGGCCTTACACTTTCGGCAGGCAAAAAAACCATTCTTATCCCAA
Source organism: Rana kukunoris (assembly GCA_029574335.1). Taxonomy (NCBI): domain Eukaryota; kingdom Metazoa; phylum Chordata; class Amphibia; order Anura; family Ranidae; genus Rana; species Rana kukunoris. Next base: position 140,222,710 of record CM056052.1, read on the forward strand.
AAGGATGGTGGTCTTGTGGGGGGATTAAGAACCTTCTTTACTACCTTATCTCCCATATTAGGTGCTTTCCGATAAATAAATTTCGGTACTTCTGGGAGTACAGGTTTTAGAATTTTATCAAGGCTGCTTATAGTGATTGACAAGACTTGAATGGACTTGGTGTTTACTATCTTTAATACATATGTTTATAATTTTAAGCGGCTGCTGAATTTTGAGGTTGATTTTATATATTATATTTTTTTAACCCATTTTTAATTTAATTGTTTTTACCATATCATTGTTATTTTTCACTACATACATCATCTTTAGGAGAATATTTATGGTGATTAGTGAAATTAAGCTATCCAATTACCTATTAGCTGTCGAGCGCCGAGATAGTGAAAGAAGGCCAGGGACTTCACTACTTTTTTTGTATGTGGATGTGGTATACCTGGACTTTGAAAAAACATTTGACACAATTCCCCACACATGACTAATGTGTAAGGTAAAGTCTACAGGGGTGGAAAGATCAATTAGTAAATTAATAGAAAACTGATTAAATGACAGAATTCAGAGAGTAATGGTTAATGACTCGTACTCTGAATGGTCTAAGATTATCAGTGGTGTACCCCAAGGTTCAGTGCTGGGACCCTTACTTTTTAATATTTTTTATAAATGATATTGGGTCTGGGATTAAAAGTAACATTTCTGTCTTTGCAGATGACACCAAGCTATGCAGTAGAATAACGTCCTTACATGATGTCTCCAATTTACAAGCCAACTTTATTGCTCTGTCTAATTGGGCGACTAAGTGGCAAATGAGCATTAATGTTAATAAATGTAAAGTTATGCATTTGGGGGCTAAGAATATGCATGCATCATACATACTAGGGGTAGTACAACTGGGGCAATGCCAAGCTGCGGTTTCCAAAGCAAGTCCATTCATGTGGTATGGACTCCAGAGAGAGAGATATAATTTTGCCCCTGTACAAATCATTAGTAAGATCTCATCTGGAATGTGCAGTTCAGTTTTGGGCACCAGTTTACAAAAGGATATTGGGGAACTGGAGAAAGTGCCGAGAAGGGCAACCAAACTGATAAGAGGCATGGAGGCGCTCAGCTAGGAGGAAAGATTAGAAGAACTGAATCTATTCCCTTTTGAGAAGAGGCTATTAAGGGGGGTATGATCAACATGTACAAATACATAAGTGGTCCATATCGTGAAGTTGGTGTTGAGTTATTCACTTTAAGGTAATCACAGAGGACAAGGGGGCACTCTTTACATCTAGAGGAAAAAATGATTTAACCACTTGCCTACTGTGCACCTACACCCCCTTCCTGCCCAGACCAAATTTTAGCTTCCGGCACTGCGTCGCTTTAACTGACAATTGCGCGGTCGTGCGATGTGGTTCCCAAACAAAATTGGCGTCCTTTTTTTCCCACAAATAGAGCTTTCTATTGGTGCTATTTGATCGCCCGTGCGGTTTTTATTTTTTGCGCTATAAACAAAAAAAGAGCGACAATTTTGAAAAAAGACACAACATTTTTTGCTTTTTGCTATAATAAATATCCCATAAAAAAAAATAAAAAAAATTGATCTCAGTTTAGGCCGATACGTATTCTTCTACATATTTTTGGTAAAAAAAAAAAAAAAAAAAAAATCGCAATAACCGTATAGTGACTGGTTTGCGCAAAAGTTATATTGCCTACAAAATAGGGGACATAATTATGATTTTTTTTATTTATTTATTTTTTACAAGGAATGGCGACGATCTGCGGGTGACTGGGGGAGGAGACCGATTGTGTCCTTATGTACAAGGGAGACAATTGATCTCCTCTCTCCCTGACAGGGACGTGCAGCTCTGTGTTTACACACAGAGCTGCACGTCCCAGCTCAGTTACACAGAAATCGCGGGTGCCCGGCGGCCATCGCGGCCGCCGGGCACGCGCACGGTGTTGTTAGTAACCCGACGGGTGCGCGCGCGCGGCGCCGGTGGCGCGCGCCACCTAGTGGCCTGAATTGACATCACGTCATATGACGTGATGTCAGGATAATTGAGTATCCCGCCCGCTGTCATTTCACGGTGGGTGGGTATTAAGTGGTTAATTTCCAAATACAAAAAGGTTTCTTCACAGTAAGAGCTGTGAAAATGTGGAATAGACTCCCTCCAGAGGTGGTTCTGGCCAGCTCAGTCGATTGCTTTAACTACTTGCCGACCGCCCACCGCAGTTATATGGCGGGACGGTGGCACTGCTGGGCGAGAGCACGTAGCTCGACGTCCTACCTTTAGCGGCCGCTATAAAAATGCCAATGGTCCCAAAAATGTGTCAAAAGTGTCCGATGTGTCCGCCATAATATTGCAGTACCGAAAAAAAACGCTGATCGCCGCCATTACTAGTAAAAAAAAAATATTAATAAAAATGCCATAAAACTACCCCCTTTTTTGTGAACGCTATAAATTTTGCGCAAACCAATCAATAAACGCTTATTGCGATTTTTTTAACGAAAAATATGTAGAAGAATACGACCTAAACTGAGGAAAAAAAAATTTTTTTTATATCTTTTTGGGGGATATTTATTATAGCAAAATGTAAAAAATATTGCATTTTTTTCAAAATAGTTGCTCTATTTTTGTTTATAGCGCAAAAAATAAAAACCGCAGAGATGATCAAATACCACCAAAAGAAAGCTCTATTTGTGGGAAAAAAAGGACGCCAATTTTGTTTGGGATCCACATCGCACGACCGCGCAATTGTCAGTTAAAGCGACGCAGTGCCGAATCACAAAAAGTGCTCTGGTCTTTGACCAGCAAAATGGTCCGGGGGTTAAGTGGTTAAAAAAGGTCTGGATTATTTCCTAAATGTACACAATACAACTGGGTACTAACATTTATAGATAAAGTTGATGTAGGGAAAATTAGATTGCCTCTCGGGGGATCAGGAAGGAATTTTTTCCGCTGCTGTAGCAAATTGGAGCATGCTTTGCTGTTTTTTTGCCTTCCTCTGGATCAACTGTGGGTGTAGTTTTGTGTATATGGGAATGCATTTTTTTTTGGTTGAACTTGATGGACTTGTGTCTTTTTCAACCTGACTAACTATATTACTATGTAATTATGTAACTTTATAGCAGGGGTGTCCAAACATTTTTCAAAGAGGGCCAGATTTGATGAAGTGAACATGCGGGAGGGCCGATCATTTTGCCTGACATTCTTTGAAGCATTAAAATTAGGTCTAAGGCTTCATTCACATCTGAGCGACAAAACGCCGGACGCCCGTCGCGCTTGTCGCTCGAGATGTGAAATAACATTGCGGTCTATGGAGACTGTTCACATCTCCACGCCTGTCGTCTGAAAAAAAGTCCCGGACCCTTTTTTTCCGGCGACATTGGCGTTCGCTCATAGACCGCAATGTTAAAGAAAAAAAAAAAAAAGTCTAATCTACAGGCGGCAAAATAAGCCGCGTACGCGGCGTATCTTGTCGCCTAGGTGTGAATGCAGCCTAAGTGTGTTCGTCTGAACATTAACAACACTTCTCAACAAGAATTCTCTTGCCTTTGTGAGTGTGTGTGGTAAAGAGCTTATGCACATTATTTGTATATATATATATATATATATATATATATATATATATATATATATATATATATTTATATATGCTCCAAATTTCAAGTCCTGAGCTACTAGCCAGGCCTCAGGGGTTGCTTGCCACCAGTTACCCCACCCAACCCCTACCATGCCCCGCCCATAAGTCCACCTCTAGACCCCCCCTCATAAATTATCTCATAAAATTGCACTTAAATGCTTTATGCAAAAATAAGTTACAAAAATAAATATTAACAACAACTTTATCAGTGCAGCCTCACCTGTGCCCCTCAATACAGCCTCACCTGTGCCCACCATTGCAGCCACACTGTGCCCACTATTGCAGCCACACTGTGACCACTATTGCAGCCATACTGTGCCTGTTGTAGCCACGATGTACTTGTTGCAGCCACACTGTGCCTGTTGCAGCCTTACTGTGCCTGTTGTAGCCTTACTGTGCCTGTTGCAACCTTACTGTGCTCGTTGCAGCCACACTGTGCCCATTGCAGCCTCTTTGTGCCCATTGCAGCCATACTGTTCCCTTTGCAGCCATACTGTTCCCTTTGCAGCCATACTGTGCCCATTGCAGCCTTACTGTGCCCATTGCAGCCATACTGTGCCCACTGCAGCCATACTGTGCCCATTGCAGCCTTACTGTGTTTGTTGCAGCCTTACTGTGTTTGTTGCAGCCATACTGTGCCCGTTGCAGCCACACTGTGCCTATTGCAGCCACACTGTGCCCGTTGCAGCCACACTGGGGCCGTTGCAGCCATACCGTACGTGTTGCAGCCCTACTGTGCCCGTTGCAGCCTCATTGTGCCCATTACAGCCATACTGTGCCCATTGCAGCCATACTGTGGCCATTGCAGCCATACTGTGCCCCTTGCAGCCATACTGTGCCCCTTGCAGCCATACTGTGCCCATTGCAGCCAAACTGTGTCCATTGCAGTCTTACTGTGTTCATTGCAGCCTCGCCTGGGCCGTGGAATACATGGTTGGAGGAAGAGGAGTGCCTTGGGAAAGCACGCTGTTACCGGCGCTTACATTATGATTGTCTCCGCTCTGCTCGACACAGCCCCGCCTCCTCCTGACCTGCGCCTGTGATAGATAGAATGCTGGTCCACTGCTGCGATGCGTTCTATCTATCACAGGTGCAGGTCAGGGAGAGCAGCGTGGAGACAATCATAATGTAAGCATCGTTAACAGCGTGTTATCCCACGGCTCTCCTCTTCCTCCATGCTCTCTTCTCCCCGGGGCTATCGATGGGAGAAAGGCTCCCGATCAACCCCCCTTGCGGTGCTTCCCCCCCTCTGCCAGGCAGGCAGCCCAGCTCGCCAGACCTAATTTTCCACTTGCAAAATGCGAGTGGAAAATTTGAGGGCTGTAAATATATATATCTTTTGTGGCTCCCAAAGAATCCCAGAGCACCGCTCAGGTCTAAGGATGAGGTCGGGTGTGTTATTTGGATATACCGTATTTATTAGCATATAACACACGCAGGCGTATAACACACACCCTCACTTTAACCACCTAAGACCTGCGCTACAGCACGGCCCTGAATATCCAACAGGACGTCTTTTGACGTCCGCCCCTTTTGGCGTTTCCCGCGCGCGCTCCCGAGCGCGCAGCTGGGAAATTCTGTGTTGGCCGTGTCCCTTGGACACAGCCAATCACAGATTGCGGCGAACGGCCAATCAGAGTGGCCGTTTGCTATGCGATCTGTGCGGCCAATGAGAGATGATCTCAAATGTAAACATATGAGATCATCTCTCATTGCCGGCTCACACAAAGACAGCATCCTGTCTGTGTCCCTTGTACATAGGGACACAGATCGGTCACCTCCCCAAGCCACCTCACTCCACCTACAGTTAGAACACTATACAGGGAACACATTTAACCCCTTCCTCACCCACTAGTGTTAACCCCTTCAATGCCAGTCACATTTATACAGTATTTAGTGCATATTTATAGCACTGATCGCCGTATAAATGTGAATGGCGCCAAAAATGTGTCCGATGTGTCCGCCATAATGTCGCAGTCCCAATAAAAAATCGCAAATCGCCGCGATTACTAGTAAAAAAAAAAAAATGATGTCCCCTATTTCTTTCTCGTACATCACGGGACACAGAGCAGCATATTCATTACTATACGGGTTATATGGAGTACCTTCAGGTGATGGACACTGGCAATCTCAAACAGGAAGTCCCCTCCCTATATAACCCCCTCCCATAGAGGAAGTACCTCAGTTTTTTCGCCAGTGTCTTAGGTGTTGGTCACGGAATAGCTTTGCCTCCACATCCTTGGGATTAAGGTGGGCTAACCGGATCTGTCCAAGGAGCCTCAGTGCCAAAGTGGACAGTACCCGGGCCCCAAACCGTGGGGTTTTGCCTATAATGCTCCTCTCTAGAGGGCTGGACCCTGGGCCCAGGACTTGGAGTTTTTTCTAAACCAAAAGATCCTGTTTGCCAGGGTGCTGTATAGGTCCAGGACAGTCGGTTCTTTCCAGGACCCCAGTGCCTGAAGGTCTACTACGCTACCCACGGAGATGGGAGAAGATTGGACCGTTTTGCTATGCAAACGTCCTGCGGCATGGAGCAGGTAAGAGGGGAGCCTGCGGGACTTGGTTCGACAGCAGGCTCTCCAGGGGAGATCTTAAGGGGGGTAGCCTGAGTATGCTCTGCATTGGCACCATGGTCACTATGTCTGATGGACAGGATGGCCTGAAATGTCCCCCCCATCACTTGATCCCCCTACCTATCTATGTATGTTTGCTAGCTACCTGCTGCTCGCTGGTTGAAGGTCTTTTTAAAAAAAGAGATCTGTCTCTAGACTAAAGGGACTCCTTAGGGGCCTGTTTTAAGCCTTACCTAGCCGGGATTCAAATCTGCCGCCTGATGCGTCCTCCAGCCTGCATTCCTGGGCTCCAGAGTGCGTCTCCTCCTGGGCTCTCCTCCCCCGACAGTCGCACGCGCGCACGCACGCATGCATATAGAAACATTTTCACACCGTTCGGGAGGGGGGGGGGAGCGTGACTGCAGTGTAGAGTGGGCGTGCCTTCAATTGCTGTTATACACAGCAGGCGCGATCTTAGCTCAGTTCAAAGCTGAGCTGGAAGAGAGAGGATGCAGAGCTGGCAGCACAGTGACTCCCGGTGGTGAGAAAGGGGTAGTACATGCTGGAGTCAGCTCCAATGCTTTTTGTTAAGCCAAAAATCCCCTTGGCAACAGGTTGAATGCTGGCAAACATGTTGGGGGTGGGGCTGTATGTTGTGAAAAACAATAATATTATACAGGAAAACATACTGAGCCCCACCGTTTTTGGGCATTAGTGATCCTATTGTCCCCTAAATCTTATTTTTGTGTACTCCTGGCTATAACAGTTTGTTGTTGTAGGCGGAGTCCCTCGGTTTTGTATTATGGCTTCCAAAGGTTCAGGATCAAAACACAAAAAAAAAAAAAAAAGGGCAAAGACAAAGGGGTTCCTCCTCTGGTTCTGATGATATGCCAATACTTTCCCCACAGGTTATTCCTATAGGGGTCACCTTGGATAAGCCATTAAGGGGGTCTGGTGCTGAGGCTGGCCCAGATCGGCCCAACCCTGTGTTATCACAGAGGAGATGCTAGCCATTTCCAGAGCCTCAGGTTCCTGCGGTTTCCTCTTTGGGTTCTTTTAAAGCGCCTTTAAGCAACGCAGCTTTTCCGGTCCATCCTCTGTTAGAGGAATTGTTTTTTTCCAGGATTAGGACGACCGGACAGAACTTTTTCTGCCGCCTAAAGCCTACGGCCACATCACCCTGAAAGCGCCCGATCTCGTCTGATCTCGGAGGCTAAGCAGGGTCGGGCCTGGTTAGTGCCTGGATGGGAGACCGCCTGGAAGGTTTTCTGTTATTTACCCTATGGAAGAGAAATTTTTCTAAGAAATGGGCGCTCCCAACTGTGGACGCAGCCATCTCATGTGTGAATAAATCATTAACTGGCCCGGGGGGGAAACATACAAATGTTTAAGGTCCCGGTCGATAAACGTTTAGAGACACTTTTTCAAGCATCCTTTGCTACGGCAGGAGCAGTGGTACAGCCAGCAGTGGCTGCAATTGGAGTTTGTCAGGCGTTAAAGGACCAGACAAAACAGATGCTTAAAGACATCCCTGCCCAATAGGCAGAGGAGTTATTGGATATTCCCAGAGCTCTGTGCTTTGCGGTAGAGGCTATAAAAGACTCCATCCAGCAGGCGTCTCGTTTGTCACTATTTTTAGTGCATATGAGAAGGCTCTTATGGTTGAAGAACTGGGCGGCCGAGCCCCATGCAAAAGACTACTGGCAGGTTTTCCCTTCCATGGAAAGATCTAGATAAATACATTCAGACTGTTTCAAGTGGCAAAAGTACCCTTTTACCAGTCAAAAGAAGTTCCGGGGTCCTGCCTTTAAAAGGCAGCTCCCCCCTGTTCCGGGGCCCTCAAATTCCAGGCAGTATCGGGCCTCCTGCGCGATCAAACTTTTAACAATGGATCGCAAGGACAGGCCTCTGGGGGCAAGAGGCCATGGTATCGATCCCCGACAGAGGGGGTCCGATCATCTGTGGCCACAGGCTACAGATTAGAATTTTTTTTTTTTTTTTTTTTTATATTTAATCCTTCTTTATTTAGGAAATATTAATTTTACAACATAAGTTACTTAACAATTGCATTAGAATCAACAAAATAAAACAAAACATTCACTTATTATCTCATAGTCCTTTGTACTTATTTAAACCTCAGGCTTATATTTAGAGATAACAGGGTATACGTAGATGCGGGTAGTTATTTACGTCCTGGGTTAACCTAATGATAATACCCTGTATTATCTCCTATAGTTCCTGTTCCAGGCTTAGATTCTCGAACTATTTATTTCTCTTATATTACCATATCTCCTTTTCCTTTCCTTCCTCTTTTTTCTCTCTTCCCTCCCTTCCCCTCCCTTTCCTTCCCCCCCCCAAAACCCCCCCCCCCCCACCAACCCCACCAATTCTCTCTCTCCTCTCTCCTCCCCCAGGTCCGAGCTCTTCATCCAATCCCTTGGAGCCTCCCTCATTCCCATTCCATCACTCCCCTCCCATCAAACTCCTCCCTTCTTCTGAGTGCATGAATGCATTCCATGCTCCCCAGGTCAAGTTATATTGTTCCTTTCTGTCTTGGGCTGATAGAACCACATCCTCTATTGCACAAATATTCCTCACCCTATAGAGCCAATCGGTTATCCTAGGGGATTATTTTTTCTCCAGTTTTGAGTTATCCCAGCTTTAGCTTCGTTAATCATATGGCATATGATTGATTTCTTATATGTTTTTATTGGGATCTGTGTTAGATGCAGCAGACAGAAAGCTGGGTCGTCCTGCAGTTGATATGTTGTAAATTTTTGGGTTATCCTTAGTACTTCCTCCCAGTATTTCCTAATCCTTGGACATGTCCAAAATAAATGATATATAGTTCCCCTATCTTCCCTGCATCTCCAACAGATATCTAGGGTTCCCGGAAATGCCCTACTCAATTTCTCTGGTGTGTAGTACCATCTATTTAATATTTTATAGTTTAATTCTTGGAGCCTAGTGCTTATTGATGTTTTCAAGGTTAAATTAATTATTTTCTGTTGCTGGATCTGTGAAAAATTCCTCTCCATATCTCTGGCCCATTCTCTTATAGATGGTATCTCCTGGCCTTCTAAAGGTGTTATTCCTAACCTATACAACCTAGATAATAATTTATCCGGGGGTTCCTGGTTTTCACAGTATCTTTCAAATTGTGTTAGTTCCCTTTTATATCTACTTGTTGATCCCAAAGAGTTCAGGAAGTGGCACAACTGTACCGCTTGCCAATTTTTAATCCCGTATTTTCCTTCCTGGATTACCAATAAGGGTACAGTTGGCCACCTATCCTGTTCTAAAAAATGTGATATCTGTGTAAGGCCCCTCTCTCTAAGACTCCTATATGCTCCTTTCTCCATACCTGGTGGGGAACCAGGGTTTCCTAATACTGGATATAATGGGGAGAAGCTTGAGGTATGTTTTCCTAACTGGCATATCTTGTGGCCTATTGCTAACGTCGTCCCTATAATTGGATGGTTTTTTAACTGTTTCGGCAGTGTTTGATAGCACCATATTGCTCTTTGCAGTGGGACTTGGCTAATTTCTTGCTCTAGATCTACCCATAGTTTTGTTCCTATCCTCCTGCCCCATTCTATAATCCTTCCCATATGAATCGCTTGATAGTATTTGGTTACATCTGGTATTGCTAAACCCCCATTACTCTTGGGTAGGCACATCCTACTCCTACTAATCCTAGGTTTTTTCTTAGCCCAAATAAACTTAAAAAGGAGCCTATTTATTTGAAGTAAAAAGGCCGGGGGGATCTTGATTGGTATTGTTTGAAGGAGATATAGTATTCTGGGAAGTATACTCATCTTAATAGCATTACATCTCCCAAACCATGAGTGAAATCCCCTCTGCCATCTCTTCACATTATCTTTGATTATGTTCATCAATGGAGGGAAATTTGCTTCAAAAGTATTACCAAGTTTTGGTGGGATATAAATCCCCAGATATTTCAGGGCTGTCTTAACCCACTTAAACTTAAAATTAGGTTCCAAGGTTTGTTGTAGGCCCCTCGGTAGTTCCACACTCATAGCTTCTGATTTCTCATAGTTAATTTTTAAGTTGGCTAATTTCCCATATTCCTCTATTTCTCTCATCAAATTCTGTAGCGACTCCAGGGGGTGAGACATGGTAAACAACATGTCATCTGCAAATGCAGAAATTTTATATTCTCTGTCTCCTATATCTAATCCCCGGACTCCCGGATTTTGCCTAATCCTATTCAGCAGAGGTTCCAGTGTCAATACGTATAGTAACGGGGATAGTGGACACCCCTGTCTTGTTCCATTTAATATTTTAATAGGCTCTGAGAGGATTCCATTTACCTTGACTGATGCTTGAGGTGTAGTGTACACCCCCATAATCCATCTATACATATGTTCTCCTAATCCAATATGTCTCAGTACTCCTGCCATGAACTTCCAATTAACTCGGTCGAAGGCCTTTTCGGCGTCTGTACTGAGGAAGATCGAGGGTGTTTTGGTTTCCCTTGCCCAGTGTACCAGGTTCAATACTTTAATGGTATTATCCCTGGCTTCCCGGGTCGGGATAAAACCCACCTGATCTAAATGTATTAGCTGTGTCAGGAAGGGTTGTAATCGGGCTGCTATTAGTTTATAGAAAAGTTTTAGATCTGTATTCAACAATGAGATCGGGCGATAACTACCGCACTCCGCCGGGTCCTTCCCTTCTTTGGGGATCACCGCAATATGTGCCATAAGGGCTTCCGGACGGAACGCGGTAGAGCGGCCGATCCCATTGAACAACCCAATCATATATGGTCCAAGGATGGGGAAGAAATGCTGGTAGTACTGAATAGAAAACCCGTCTGGGCCAGGGGCTTTCCCTTTTTTAACCATTTTCATAATTCCTTGAAGTTCCTCCATTGAGATAGGTCTATCGAGGATCTCCCTTTCGGTTGAGGGTATTCTTTTAAGTTGTGTTGAGGACAGATAGTCCTCAATCCTTCCTCTAGGGATATCTTTTTGTTCTAAATTATATAAGGAGGAGTAGTATTCTCTAAATCTCTGCGCTATTTCTTTAGGGAGTGACATTATCTGGCCGTTCTTGCCCTTGATATGTGGTATGTACACAGTATTCCTAATATCTTTTAATTTCCCCGCTAATACTTTACCACACTTGTCACCTAATTCATATGTTGTCCTTCTACCTACTTGGATAATCGCTTTAGCTTTATACCTCAGTAGGTCCGCTAACTCCCTCCTTTTATGTCCTAGTTCTTCTCCTACTTTAATTGACTGTGTACCTTTATGTTGAATTTCCAGGGTTTGGATATCTGTTGTTAATTTCCTAACCTGACTCTCTCGATTTTTCTTTATTCTTGCCCCATGCTTTATCAATAAACCCCTCATCACCGCCTTGTGGGCCTCCCACACCACACTTGGGTCGTTCCCTGGGGTATCGTTGGTCCGAAAGTATTCTCCTAATTCCTTTTCTACTGCTTCTTTGACCTCTAGGGTCTGCAGTAGACTTTCATTCAGACGTCAACGATGTCCCGTGGAGAGAGCCTTACCTGATATTATTATGTCCATTGTCACTGGGGCATGGTCTGACCAGGTTATATTTCCAATTTTTACTTCCTCCACTCCCGTCAATAAATAATGGGGCATCAGAAAATAGTCCAGCCGGGAATATCTTTTATGTGGATTAGAGTAAAAGGTGTAGTCCCTCTCCTCCCCATGTAATATCCTCCATACGTCAACCAACTGCATTTCTTTTAACTTTCGCAAGACTCGCCTCCTAGATTTCCCTGATAGAGAAGAAGATCCTAGGGATGTATCTGATTTGGGGTCTAATGTCATATTAATATCTCCTCCTAGTATCAACTTCCCTTCTGTAAATTTATCTAATTTAGATAGTACTTTAATCAGGAAGGTATCTTGACTCGTGTTAGGCGTATATACAGTGGCTAGTGTTACTTTCTCGTCTCCTAAAGTGCCTTTTAGGAATATATACCTTCCATTTTCGTCTATCTGTTTTTCCGTTAATGACCAAGCAATCTGGTTGGATATTAATATAGCTACTCCTTTAGATTTAGATGTTGAACTGAATGAGTGGTAGACACATGGAAAAAATCTATTTTGTAGGTAGGGTAACCGACTGGCTCTGAAATGGGTTTCTTGGACAAAGGCCACATCTGAGCGCATTTTTTTTAATTCACCCAGGAGCATTCTCCTTTTTTCTGGGGTATTTAATCCCTTAACATTAAAAGTGGTAATCCTTATACCCCCCATCTTTGCAGCTCAGAGTCCTCTCCCCTCTCCTCCTCCCCTTGGGCCCGGGAGACAGGGATAGATGAATGGGTGAGCGAGGAAAAGGAACCACGCCCAGGAGAGAAGAGAAAGAGAGAGAAAAAAAAAAATGGAGAGGGGCGAGAGATCCCCCCTCCGACCCAATCCCCTTACTTATGACCTAGGGATCAAGAGGTATGGTACCACGACCCCCCCCCCTCTACCCCAGAGCCAATTTAGCTCCTGCTTACTTACTCTAGTACTCTATTCCCTAAGTATCCCCCTGAGTAATTCCCTATCGGGGGGTATTGGTTTGCGCACTCCTGCATCGCGGTGCCCCCGCACCCTCCATCCCTCCTTCCACCTCCACTTTATTTCAATCGTGCTATATAGTATATTGCCCATCTCAATTAATCCCTGGATCTCAAGCCTTCCTATTTTACTTCCTACCCCCCCTTCCCCCTCCTCCCCCTCCCGCCCACCCCGTATAATTGCCCCCTTAAGGGGCTACTCCTTCTCCCTAGATGCCTGATCCTAAATAACGCCAGAGTAATGCCCTCCCTCCTCTAAGTGTCTTCGCCCTATAAGTATCCCCCCCCCCCCTTCCTAGTACTGGAGTTGAATCCCTCTATAGGGTATGGTACTAGTTGTTTCTATAGTCTCTCCTCTTCTTACGGTACATGATGCATAGTAATCTATAATATAGTATTCTTACAATAGTTCAAAAGAGAGGAAGGCAAACAACAAAACTAATTTTATAGTGCATTCTAAAACATCCTGCGTAGCATATCTCAATAGATGCACTATCTAGATATCTTCCCTCAGGTCTAATTCACGTATCTATTCATAATACATCAATTTTACCCTAACAAAACCTTGATAAACCTTAGTAGTACATTAATAATTCCAAATAAAATATATTAATCCTTGTATCCAGTACTGGGGTTGAGTCCCTCTATAAAATATGTGTACTAATTATTTCAATAGTCTATCGTCTTCTCACAGTACATGATGCATAGTAAACTAGTAAACTATAATATAGTATTCTTACAGTAATTCAAAAGGAAGGAGAGCAAACAGCAAGACTAATTTTATAGTGCATTCTAAAACCTCCTGCATAACGTATCTCAATAGATGCACTATCTCTAAATAGCTTCCCTCAAGTCTAATTCACATACCTCTTCATAGTACATCAATTTTACTCTAACAAAACCTTAATAAACCTTAGTAGTTTATTAATAATTCCAAATAAATTATATTGATCCTTCTACCCGGGTTATCGATAGACTTGCTTGGGGGTTGGGTGCTCCCTCCCCCCCACCCACCCTCTCCCTCCCCCCCCACCCACCCTCTCCCTCCCCCTCCCCTCCCACCCCCTCCCATACGTGTCTGTTCCCTTAATGTGTAGTGATAATTAGTATTGATTGTGTATAGAGCTTACTACTTTAATATTGAAAACTATAGTTGTGACTAACCTATCTAGTGATATACCCTCCTAATTAATAAGTCCATTGGACTCTCTTATTAATTCCCACCACCCTTAACCTTGTGTAGAGTGAATTAGATATTCTCTCTATTGTAGTGTGTTAAAGTGTATTATTGCATTATAGTGTATAATGTGATTATATTACCCCCCCTTTAAACCCATCCCCCTCCTACCCCCCTTTTAACCCCCACCCCTCACCCCCCGCCCCCCCTTTCCTAACCTATTCCTCCCCTCTAGTCTCTATTTCCCCCCCCCTCCCCTTCCTACCCCCCACCCCCCACCCCTCACCCCCCTCTCAGCACACCACACACTCTTAACACCAGCTACCCCACTCTGGAGTTTTTCCAACAGGAATAGAGAGAAAAAAAAAAAAAAAGTCCAGAGGGGGGAGGATCAAAAAAAAAAAAAAGAAGAGGGGAACCCGTCAAAGGGAAAAAGGGAAACCACAAAACAAATCAAATAGGCACCACGGGACAGAACAAACAAAACGGGCTAGTCTCTCTCAGGGGTCCAGACACAAAAAAAGAGGTAGGAGGGGGGGGTAGAAAGGGAGTAGTCCACGGGACCTCCAGTTTCAGCTATTCCTTATGATTGGCTGTCTCCAATCCTCCACCTCCAAAGGGTCGATCCCCAAAAAGGAGAAGAGTTCCGGTAAGTCATTTTTGGAGCGCAGCCAAAATGTACCTGTATCTTGTTTCCTAATTAACACCGATATTGGATACCTCCATCTGTATGTTCCCCCTAGTTCCCTTATTCGGTCTAATATGGGGCGTAGCATAGCTCTCCGTTGCAGAGTAGCACTTGACAGGTCTGGTAGTATCTTCAACTGGGCTCCATTAAATTCTATAGTCCCCATATCCCAGATTTCCTTAATATTGCCTCTTTTTGTTTAAAATAATGCAGTCTGCAAATCACATCTCGGGGCCGAGAGCTATCCTTAGGTTTGGGGCCAAGGGCCCTATGCACTCTGTCCATCTCAAGATTTAAAGGTGAGGCATCCTTTAATAATATCAAGAAAATATTTTTTACCGTCTCTTGGAGGTCTTCTGAGACAGCTACTTCAGGGATACCTCTTATACGTAAATTATTCCGTCTATTTCTGTCTTGAATTTCTTCTAATTGCAACTGTAGAGAATTAATCGCATCTAATTGTTTACTCCTTTCCTGTTCCAGTGTCATCACATGCAGTGCGAGGTCTTTGGATGTACTTTCATTCATTGTCGTGCGTTTTTCCAAGCCCTTGACCTCCCCTTTGATCTCTTCCATATCTCTGGAGTGGGCTTCCTCTATTTTCATAATTAATGTAGTGATATCCTCTCTTGTTGGTAGCGCCTGGATCAGGGATTTTAGAGTCTCAAGCTCACTCTTCCCCCCTTCACATAATCTGGATGGGGAATCACTTCCCCCTGTATTAATCACCCGGGGGCTTTGAGGAGCTATCTGTAGTGTCTCTACGTCTGCCCGCACCTCTAGCCTTGGAATAGTAGTCTGCGTTTGCATTTGCAGACTCTCCAGGTTCTGGGCCTGCTCGCCCCCTTTCTCCATTTTTGAAAAATAACTCTGGATCTCCAGATGTCCCGCTGAACTGGGTGGCTGTGTTGACAGTGCAGTCCTCCGGGATGTCCGTGTGTCTCTCGCTCTAGCTGCACTCATGCCTCCCCTCCACTTTCCACCTGCAATTTCTCAGTTCTCAGGCTTTACGCTACACGTTCCTTTTGGCGTCTCCACAGGACGATTAGGGGCACTTAGTGCTTGAGAGCTGTCTTAGTTGTTTAATCAGACTAGGGCTATGCTGAAGCAGAATCGCCACACAGTTCACTACAGCCCTCTGCACCTTACCCATTGCACACCGTCCCCACCTAGCCAACCATGGAGCCGTGGATCACAGACTTAGCCTCCCCGCCTGCACCCTCGCTCTTACTCCGGTCTCCGGTCTCCTCGACTTCTCCTTCCCCACATCCAGCTCCCTTCACTTACAGTTCCGCCGGAAGAAAAGTTCCTTCTGCGCCGTTAACATGCAGACCGCACAGCCAGCGAGGGGCGGAAGGTGGGGGGCGCAAGCTGCACCAAACAACAACAGCGAGAGGGAGGAGGGTAGGCTGCCAACACTCTCCAGGGATAGTCCGGGGAGTTTCGCCGGGGATCCTCGCCAAGTTAGACCGTCCACATGCTACCTTTCTCGGGCTATAGCTTTGTAGTACGCACGGAGGGGATGGAGGTAGCGGGAGCTCACACCTTCACCACCTCACTCAGCCATGCGCAAACCACGCCCCTCTTCAGCTGCACCCAAATATTTTTTACGCTTCGCAGTTACATAGTTACATAGTTACATAGTTAGTCAGGCTGAAAAAAGACACAAGTCCATCCAGTTCAACCATAAAAAAAAATAAAAATAAAACAAAGTAAAACACAGTACATCCTCCCATACACCCAACTCCATACCCACAGTTGATCCAGAGGAAGGCAAAAAACCCCAGCAGAGCGATGATCCAATTTGCTACCGGAGGGGAAAAAATTCCTTCCTGATCCCCCGAAAGGCAATCGGATTTACCCCGGATCAACTTTACCTACAAAACTTAGTACTCAGTTATATTATGTGCATTTAGGAAAGAATCCAGGCCTCTCTTAAAGCAATCTACTGAGCTGGCCAGAACCACCTCTGGAGGGAGTCTGTTCCACATTTTCACAGCTCTTACTGTGAAGAAACCTTTCCGTATTTGGAGGTGAAATCTCTTTTCCTCCAGACGTAAAGAGTGCCCCCTTGTCCTCAGTGTTGACCTTAAAGTGAATAACTCAACACCAAGTTCACTATATGGACCTCTTATGTATTTGTACATGTTGATCATATCCCCCCTTATTCTCCTCTTCTCAAGAGTGAATAAATTCAGTTCCTCTAATCTTTCCTCATAGCTGAGCTCCTCCATGCCTCTTATCAGTTTAGTTGCCCTTCTCTGCACTTTCTCCAGTTCTCCGATATCCTTTTTGAGAACTGGTGCCCAAAACTGGACTGCATATTCCAGATGAGGTCTTACTAATGATTTGTACAGGGGCAAAATGATATCTCTATCTCTGGAGTCCATACCTCTCTTAATACAAGAAAGGACTTTGCTCGCTTTGGAAACCGCAGCTTGGCATTGCATGCCATTATTGAGCTTATGATCAACTAAAACACCCAGATCCTTCTCCACTACAGATCCCCCCAGTTGTACTCCCCCTAGCATGTATGATGCATGAATATTCTTAGCCCCCAAGTGCATAACTTTACATTTATCAACATTAAACCTCATCTGCCACTTAGTCGCCCAATTAGACAGAGCAATGAGGTCGGCTTGTAAATTGGAGACATCCTGTAAGGACATTATTCCACTGCATAGCTTGGTGTCATCTGCAAAAACAGAAATGTTACTTTTGATCTCAGACCCAATATCATTTATAAATATATTGAAAAGTAAGGGACCCAACACTGAACCTTGGGGTACACCGCTGATAACCTTGGACCATTCAGAGTAAGAATCATTAACCACAACTCTCTGAATTCTGTCTTTCAGCCAGTTTTCTATCCATTTACAAACTGATATATCTAATCCCGTAGACCTTACCTTACACATGAGCCGTGTGTGGGGAACTGTATCGAACGCTTTTGCAAAATCCAAGTATACCACGTCCACTGCCACGCCTCTGTCCAGGGTTTTACTTACCTCTTCATAAAAGGAAATCAGGTTTGTCTGACAACTTCTGTCCTTCATGAATCCATGCTGTCTGCTGCTTAAATAGTTTGTTTCCAGCAAGAACTCATCCATGTGGTCTTTTATTAAACGTTCCAGTATCTTCCCAACTATAGAAGTTAAACTAACAGGTCTATAGTTACTAGGTAAAGACTTTGTTCCCTTTTTAAATATGGGCACCACATTGGCTTTATGCCAATCCAGTGGTACTATTCCTGTCATTAATGAGTCCCTAAATATTAGATACAGTGGCTTTGAAATTTCAGAGCTCAATTCTTTTAGGATCCGTGGGTGGATGCCATCTGGTCCAGGTGCTTTATCCACCTTTATTCTGTCTAAATATTTCTGGACCATATCACTTTTGAGCCATTGTGGATTTGGGGCTGTGTCACTCCCACCCCCTATATCGACATGAGCTCCCCCATTCTCCGTTGTATACACAGAGCTGAAGAAAGCATTTAATAAATTTGCCTTCTCTATGTCCTCAGTCACCCACTCTAGATTATTTTGTAAAGGGCCTACATGCTCAGACTTGACCTTTTTACTATTAATATATTTAAAGAATTTTTTGGGGTTTGTCCTACTATCTTTTGCAATCTGTCGTTCATTTTGAATTTTTGCATCCTTGATTTCCTTTTTACATATTCTATTATATTCTTTGTAACATTTAAACGACACTAGTGTTCCTTCATTTTTATATTTTTTAAAAGCTATTTTCTTATTGTTTATAGCTTTTTAAACTTTAACCGTGAGCCACATAGGTTTTATCTGTAGCCTTTTAAACTTATTGCCCATGGGAATATACTTTGCAGTGAGGTTCCAAAGAGTCTTTTTGAAGAATTCCCATTTCTGTTCTGTGTTCATCGGTGCCAATATTCCCTCCCAGTCCAAGCCCTGGAGAGCAGTCCTCATGCTTTGAAAATGTGCTCTCTTGAAAGTGTTTTTATCTTTCCTGTATGTATTTCTTGCTTATAGTTTACATTAAACGAAATCATGTTATGATCACTGCTACCCAGGTGTTCCTTTATCTGAACATTAGTAATGAGCTCTGCATGGTTTGAGATTACCAGGTCCAACAGAGCATCATTCCTAGTTGGGGCCTCAATAAACTGGACCATAAAATTGTCCTGCAATAGGTTTTTAAATTTTTGTCCTTTAACTGTCCCAGAAATTCCATTATTCCAGTCAATTTCTGGGTAGTTAAAATCCCCCATTATTATCACCGTCCCTGCCCTTGCAGCCCTTTCCATCTGTGCAAGGAGCTGAGTCTCCACCTCCTCATTAACATTGGGTGGTCTATAACAAACTCCAATGATTAGCTTTGAACTACGCACATCTGTATGCAGTTCCACCCATAATGCTTCAACTTCATCACACTCTCCATCAACCAGGTCCTCTTTCACGCTTGCTTTGAGGTCACTTCTCACATAGAGACAGACCCCTCCACCTTTCCTTTTTACCCTGTCTTTCCGAAAGAGAGCATAGCCAGGAATATTAATAGCCCAGTCATGTGAGGATTGAAGCCAAGTTTCAGCAATACCGATTACATCATAGCTCTCCTCATGCACCAGAGCTTCCAACTCACCTGTTTTGCTTGGAAGGCTTCTGGCATTGGTGAACAAACACTTAAATGTATTGTTACATTTTTCGCTGGCGTTTTTCATATGATTCATATAATTTTTAGTAGTGCAAATGGCACTATAATTTCCAATGGCTGTTTGCAACATGGGAACTTTCTTGTCACCTGCCATAACCCCACCTCCATCTATCCCCATTCCACTCTCCATTAATGTCTGACCCCTAACTGACCTGTGTGCCCGATGTAATTCACGTTCACCCTCCCCCCTCAAGTCTAGTTTAAATACTCCTCCAGCATTCCCCTAAACCTCTCCCCCAGCACAGCAGACCCCCTTCCATTCAAGTGCAAACCATCTTTAGCATATAGGTTGCACCCCAATGAAAAGTCATCCCAGTGCTCTAGAAACCCAAATCCCTCCTTCCTACACCAGGTCTTTAGCCATGCATTCAGCTCTCTAATCTCCCCCTGCCTTTCCTGTGTTGCGCATGGCACAGGCAATATTTCAGAGAATATCACCTTGGAGGTCCTTCCCTTCATCTTGCAGCCTAGTTCTTTAAATTGATTCTTAAGGAGCCTCCACCTTCCATGTATACTGTCATTGGTTCCAACATGGACCAAGACAGCTGGGTCATGCCCAGCCCCTCCCAGTAATTTATCCACCCGGTCCACCACATGCCGAACCCTGGCACCAGGGAGACAGCAAACCATTCGGTTGAGGCGATCCTGGCGACAAATTATTCTATCAGTCCTTCTGATTATAGAATCCCCTATTACCACCAACTGTCTAGGCCTACCTGCACTCCCCTCACCACTTCTACTAGATGGGTTGCTCTCCCGGCTGTTAGGGGTAGCAGTAACATCTAGGGCTGCCACCTCTGTGTTAGCCACCTCCACATCTTCACCCAACTTGGCAAATTTGTTTTGATGCACAAACACAGGATTGGCCTTCCTTGTCTGCAAGCCCCTTCCACTCCCTCTAACTACATTAACCCATCTTCCTATCTGATAATCCTGACTTGCCCCTCCACCCTCCACATTAACCCTACTGACCACCTGCTCAGCGAGCAGAGGACCCCTTTCAAGGTTGTCCTTTCTGCCCAGTGTTGCAACTTGTTCCTCCAGATCTCTAATGCGAGCTTCCAGAAGGGCAACCTGCTCACATCTGTCACAGCGGTATCCATCCTGGAGCTGTTGCACCAATTTTGTATACATGTGACACACTGTGCACTGAGCAAAACCTTCAACCCTGCTAGCACACATTTCCCAGTTACAATATAATTACTTGTAGGAAGTTTAAGATGTTACTTACAGTTTAGAAGACTCCTGTCTTAACCTCTGTTTTCAACTCCTGTTTTTTAAATCTTCCCACTTGTGTTTAAAAATCACACTTCTGTTTAGAAAATCACTTAAGCCAGCAACATGAACTGGGAGCCAGCTCCTTATGGGAGTTTTGACTGAGACTTTTATACTCACCTCTTCACCTCTTCACCTGTTTACAATTTAAACACTCCCCACTGATTAGCAGAGAAAAAAAAACCTGATCACAATTAAACACTTTCCTTAGCAGAGAGAAATAAAAACCTGTTTAAAAAGTGTCAGAGAAAAAAATGACACTTGCAGGCAGAAACAGTTAAAAGCAAACTCCTGTTTTTTAACTCTTCCCACTTGTGTTTAAAAATCACACTTCTGTTTAAAAAATCACTTAAGCCAGCAACATGAACTGGGAGCCAGCGTCACTTCCAATTCGTGGCGCTCCCCTTCGGGCTGGCTACGGCCCCCGGGTATTCACGAAGGTCCTAGCTCCAATTCTAGTCAATCTAAGGATCCAAGGGGTCTCGGTCCTAGCATACCTGGATGACCTCTTAATCATAGATCACTCGCTTCCTTGGCTGGAATGCGCAGTAGCCCTCATGGTTCAGTACCTCGAGAGGTTCGGCTGGGTCCTAAACCGGGAAAAAATCAGCATTTCAACCTACAAAGCAGTTGGAATATCTCGGCATGAGATTAGACACAGAACAGCAAAAGGGTGTTCCTGCCCCTGGTAAAGGTCGAGGCTATCAAAAAATTGATTCAGTTGGTTCTAAGCAAAAGAGAACCAACTATTCGCCTATGTATGCGATTTCTAGGCAAACTAATGGCCATGTTCGAGGCGATACCGCACGCTTCCACACTCGCGTCCTACAGACAGCAATTCTAGCAGCTTGGAGCAAGGGAGCAAAGGCCTTGGAGTTTCCTTTGACGCCGTCATTAAAGGTCCGGCAGAGTCTATGCTGGTGGTTAAACCCTCAGAACCTTCTGAAGGGAAGTCTTTCTGCCCAGTGGTCTGGAAGGCTGGAGAGCGGTCTTGAACGGGTTCACTCGCCAAGGAACTTGGGCAGAGGCGGAGAGGCAGCTGCCCATCAATATCTGGGAGATCAGAGCGGCTCGGCTAGCCCTCCTGGCATAGACATCCAGATTACAGGGGTCCTCGGTGAGAATTCATTCAGACAATGCCACAGCGGTGGCATATATGTGAACCACCAAGGGGGAACCAAGAGTCAAGCCACTCAGAGAGAGATGAGCTTGGTTTTTCGGTGGGCAGAGGTTTATGTACCCTGCATATCGGCGATATTCATTCCCGGGGTGGACAACCTGCAGGCGTACTTCCTAAGTCGCCAAACCCTGTCGCCGGGGGAGTGGTCTCTGCATCCACAGGTCTTTCAGACAATCTGCCAGAAGTGGGGAGTGCCAGACGTGGATGTCATGGCATCAGGATTCAACAAGAAGCTAGACAGGTTCATGTCTCGAACGAGGGACCCTATGGCCTGCGGAACCGATGCGTTGGTTTGCCCTTGGCATCAATCATAACTTCTATATGCATTTCCCCCACTGCAGTTACTACCCCGCCTGTTGCACAGGATCATAGCACAGGCCGGTTATCCTGGTAGCCCCAGCTTGGTACCGGAGGGCATGGTACTCACTAGTCCTGAAATTGGCAGCGGGAGGCCCTTGGACTCTTCCTCTATGGCCAGACCTACTCTCACAAGGCCCGATCCTCCACCCTGCATTACGGCGTCTAAATTTGACGGCCTGGCGGCTGAATCCCTGATTCTCAGGGGTAGAGGTCTGTCTAGGCAGGTAATCCCTACCCTCATTAAGGCTAGAAAGCCGGCCTCCAGGATAATTTGTTACAGGGTTTGAAGGGCCTACGTAGGCTGGTGTGAGTCTAAGAGATGGTTTTCCCGCAAGTATACCATTGATAGAGTATTAAGTTTTCTCCAGCTAGGAGTGGATAAAGGCCTGGCATTAAGCACGATCTAGGGACAGATTTCAGCCTTATCAGTGTGGTTTCAGAGGCCGCTGGCCGCCCACTCGCTGGTTAAGACCTTCATACAGGGAGTCTTACGTGTTAATCCTCCGGTCAAATCACCACTTTGTCCATGGGACTTAAATCTTGTTCTGTCAACTCTACAGTAACAACCCCTTGAGCCGTTGGCTGAGGTACCTTTGGTTTTACTGACTAGAAAGTCGGTATTTCTGATCGCCATAGTTTCGGCCAGGAGAGTATCGGAATTGGCAGCCTTATCTTGTAAGGAACCATATCTCATTTTACATAAGGATAGGGCGGTTTTCCGTCCTCATCCTTCCTTTCTACCAAAGGTTATATCCAGTTTCCACCTGAACCAGGATGTGGTACTTCCACCCTTCTTTCCAAAACCCACCTCTAGAAGGGAGGGGTTGCTGCATACGTTGGATATTGTCAGGGCCATAAAGGCCTATCTTAAAGCTACAGAGAAGGTTCGGAAAACAGATGTGGTGTTCGTTTTACCGGAGGGGCCCAAGATGGGTCAGGCAGCTGCTAAATCCACCATCGCAAGATGGATTAAACAATTAATCATTTAGGCCTGCGGTTTGAAGAGGTTGCCTCCTCCTTTGTCGGTAAAAGCCCATTCTACCAGGGCCATGGGCACCTCCTGGGCAGCACATCATCAGATCTCTATGGCTCAAATATGCAAGGCAGCAACGTGGGCGTCAGTCCACACGTTTACAAATTTTTTATCAATTGGACGTAAGAAGGAATGCGGATACAGCCTTTGGGCAGGCAGTACTGCAGGCCGTGATTCAAGCTCCTCAGGATCTGAGGGGGCTCCCTTGATTTAGATTTCAGATTTACATTTCTTGACTAAGTTGGATTTATTATTATTTGAGTATACCTCTAAATTAAATCCTTTTTTGGAAGATGTCTCCCTCCCCTCATTAAAGCACTGCTTTCGGACATCCCATATAGTAATGAATATGCTGCTCTGTGTCCCGTGATGTACGAGAAAGAAAAAGAGATTTTTAATACAGCTTACCTGTAAAATCTTTTTCTTGGAGTACATCACGGGACACAGAGCTCCCACCCCTCTTTTGGGAAACATTTTTGGGAGGCATACTGCTTGCTACAAAACTGAGGTACTTCCTCTATGGGAGGGGGTTATATAGGGAGGGGACTTCCTGTTTGAGATTGCCAGTGTCCATCACCTGAAGGTACTCCATATAAACCATATAGTAATGAATATGCTGCTCTGTGTCCCGTGATGTACACCAAGAAAAAGATTTTACAGGGAAGCTGTATTAAAAATCTCTTTTTTGTAGGCGCTATAACTTTTCCGCAAACCGCTTATTGCGTTTTTTTTACCAAAAATATGTAGAATTTTTTTTTTAAATTGTGCTATTTATTATAGCAACAAGTAAAAAATATTGTATTTTTTTTAAAAATTGTCGCACTTTTTTGTTTATAGCGCAAAAAATAAAAACCGCAGAGGTGATCAAATACCACCAAAAAAAAGCTCTACTTGTGGGGAAAAAAGGACGTCAACTTTGTTTGGGAGCCACGTTGCACAACCGCGCAATTGTCAGTTAAAACGACGCAGTGCCGGAAGCTGAAATTTCACCTGGGCAGGAGGGGGTATATGTGCCCAGTAAGCAAGTGGTTAAGAGAGAAGTTTCAGGAAAAAACATACATCTTAAATAAAGGACTGTGAAGCAAAATCAATGCCCATCAATGCAGCCTAATCAGTGCCCATTTACAGCCTCACCATTGCCATGAATGCAGCCTCACCACTAAATCTCCAATTGTTTAATGGCAGCCCAGGAGAGGGGACTTCCTGTTACAGACACCGTCAGGTAAACAGGAGATTCTTCTGTATGTAATCTGATGGCACTCATTCCGCCCCCTCCCTGTCCCCTCCGAGGCAGCTCCAATAAATACAGTATATAGCCCTGGGCCACTGCAGAGTTCCTACCTAGCATGCTCATTTTGCTGCAGTAGAAACTCTTCATAAAGCCTCTTCATTAGCTCAGCAGTAAGGGCTTGTGTAGATAGGCAAATGCAGCCTGCTTTTCTCTTTTCATTTAAGATCAGCTTAGGACTCTACCAGATTCTATTGAAGATCATGGGATGAGGTTTGGGTTTGCAGCTTCCATGAATTTTAGTGAAATTTGCTGTCCCAGTGAATTTATGTGCAGATTTGCCATGAAGAATTTGTTTTAAACTACAATGCAGTGGATTGCCTTTAAATTAGGGCCAACATTCTTTTTATTAAGCCAGTCCCCTTTATAAAAGGGGTCCTGCAGAACAGCCATAGTGTCAGGCCGCGTACACACGATCAAATCTATCTGCTGGAAACGGTCCGACGGACCATTTCAGCAGGCAAATTCGATCCTGTGTTTGGGCGGACAGATGGGTTTTTCCAGCAGACAGATTTTAAAGCATGCTAGTACGCTAATCAAGTACACAATCAAACCAATATACCTCAGCAGACAAATCCGATCAAAACGGTCTGTCAGACCAATTTGATCGGATTTATTTGGTCGTGTGTACGCGGCCTCAGTGTATTAAAGGCTTCTACAGGGAAAGCCAACAAACTGCATAGGATAGATTAGGGTCAGTTAGGAAACTGCACTTTAAGTCTGATTGATGGCTGTTCGGGCAATCAATAACTTTTTTTGTCCCTATATTTAATTGTTCCAAATTTATTTTTTGCGTAGCAAACTTGTTTTCTTGTTTTTGCTGCAAGGCTTCCCTATTAAAAAGCAAAAAAAGTTAGGCTTTTGTTTTAACCTCTTTCCCACCGCGCCATAAGCATTTTACTGCTACGGCACGGCGGGGTTATCTTGGGACGACGTCCCTGGGACGTCGTCCTTCACTTTCGCGATTGCGCATCCCCTGGGACGCGCTCGCAGAAGACCCGGCGCATCACGGATCACGGTAAATTGCCGCTGATCGCGGGCGTTTACCACATGATCGCGCCGTCGAATGACGGCGCGATCACTTGTAAACAAACCGGCGTCATTTGATGATGCCGGTTCCTCCCTCTCCTCCCTCTCCTCTCTGTACAGTGTGCGAGGAGAGGGGGGGGGGGGAGCGGGGTGTCAGCAGCTGAGCTGTGGCTGGATCTGTGACAAATGCAGTCACAGATCCAGCCATCCCTCAATCCATCCCAGCTCTGCAATACCCCAGTACCCAGCAATCCCCCCAGTACCCAGCAATCCCCCCAGTACCCAACAATCCCCCAGTACCCAACAATCCCCCAGTACCCAACAATACCCCAATACCCAACAATACCCCAATACTCAACAATACCCCAATACTCAACAATCCCCCAGTACCCAACAATACCCAACAATACCCCAATACTCAACAATACCCCAGTACTCAACAATACCCCAGTACTCAACAATACCCCAATACTCGGCAATACCCCAGTACTCGGCAATACCCCAGTACTCGGCAATACCCCAATACTCGGCAATACCCCAGTACTCGGCAATACCCCAGTACTCGGCAATACCCCAATACTCGGCAATACCCCAGTACTCGGCAATACCCCAGTACTCGGCAATACCCCAATACTCGGCAATACCCCAGTACTCGGCAATACCCTAATACTCGGCAATACCCCAATACTCGGCAATACCCCAGTACTCGGCAATACCCCAATACTCGGCAATACCCCAGTACTCGGCAATACCCCAGTACTCGGCAATACCCCAGTACTCGGCAATACCCCAATACTCGGCAATACCCCAGTACTCGGCAATACCCCAATACTCGGCAATACCCCAATACTCAGCAATACCCCAGTACTCGGCAATACCCCAGTACTCGGCAATACCCCAATACTCGGCAATACCCCAGTACTCGGCAATACCCCAATACTCGGCAATACCCCAGTACTCGGCAATACCCCAATACTCGGCAATACCCCAGTACTCGGCAATACCCCAGTACTCGGCAATACCCCAATACTCGACAATACCCCAATACTCGACAATACCCCAATACCCTGCATGATACTTTGCAATACCCCAATACTCTGCAATACCCTGCGCGATACTCTGCAATACCGCCTATGGGGATTTTTAGTAGCGAAGTTTGGCGCCATTCCACGAGTGTGCGCAATTTTGAAGTGTGACATGTTGGGTATCTATTTACTCGGCGTAACTTCATCTTTCACATTATGAAAAAAAATTGGGCTAACTTTACTGTTTTTTTTTTGTTTTAAGCACAAAACAGTTTTCTGCGAAAATACCGTACAAGATAAAAAGTTGTAACGGCCGCCATTGTATTCTCTAGGGTCTTTGCTAAAAAAGCATATATAATGTTTTGGGGTTCTATGTAATTTTCTAGCAAATAAATAATGACTTTTCCATGTAGGAGAGAAATGTCAGAATTGGTCTGGGTGTTCCAGAACGCCTGGTGGCGCTCCCTGCATGTTGGGCCTCTGTATGTGGCCACGCTGTGTAAAAGTCCCACACATGGGGTATCGCAATACTCGGGAGGAATAGCAGAATGTGTTTTGGGGTGTAATTTGTGGTATGCATATGCTGTGTGTGAGAAATAACCTGCTAATATGACAGAAACAAGTTTTTTTTTTTTTACAGAATTTTCAGTCGTTTTTCTTTTATAGCGCAAAAAATAAAAAACCCAGAGGTGATCAAATACCACCAAAAGAAAGCTCTATTTGTGTGAAAAAAAGGACAAAAATTTCAAATGGGTAGTATGTTGTATGACTGAGTAATTGTCATTCAAATTGTGAGAGCACCGAAAGCTGAAAATTGGTCTGGTTAGGAAGGGGGTCAAGTGGTTAAGGGGTGGTATTTTGGGGATTTAATCTATTTATTTATTTGGGGGGGGTCATTATATTCATTCACATTACCCCCCACCCCTCTCCCTATAGATAAAATAAATGTTAGGCATACAACTGTTAGGTCTATTATTCCTGATGAAAACTGTCCTCCTGTTGGCCAATTTTACACTACTATGTCCTCTGCAGTATTTAATTTCTTGTAGTAAAGCCCAAGCCTGCATTATTTTTCTCAAGTACATTTGGGCCAATTTTTCCTCATTAAAAATGTTCCGCTGTTGATCAATTTTGCTGTATTATCTGCAGTTTCTTAACTGGTGGCGGACCGCCGCATGTACATTTATGGCACAGGCAGGCACATCAACGTATATATACGTGCCTGCCTTGCCGTGGGTCGGGGGTCTGATCGGGACCCCCCCGGTACATGCAACGGTCCGGTTGGCTGGCCGAGCGAATCGGGATGAGGGGGCGGCAATTCTTTTTCGTCTGCCCCCTCCGGATCGCTCCTAGCCAATCTGCGCGCTCCCCCGCCCTGTCACTTCCTCCTCCTGTGTAAACACAGGAAGGAGGAAGTGATGTGATCTATCCACTCGGTTTTTTCAACCACCGCTGAGGAGAGATCACATCGCACAGTAAGTCTGCACAACACTACACTGACACACAGACACATAGACACATTTAACCCCCGCGATCGCCCCCCCCCCCCGCCTCCCCCCTGTCACAGTGTCACTGAATGCAGTGATTATATGTATGATCACTGCAGTTAGTGTCAGTGTGACAGTCAGTTAGTGTTAGGTTCAGATTAGCCCCCGTACCCCCCCTAATAAAGTTTTAACCCCTTGATCACCACCCTAGTTAACCCTTTCACTTCCTATTGCCAGCGTCACTAAGCGATCATTTTTCTGTATTAGTGTCGCTGTTCCTGCTAGGTAGCTATTTTTTTTTATTGCGATTTTTTTTTACTAAAAAAATGTGGCTAAATACATTTTGGCCTAAATGTTTGACTAAAATTTAGTTTATTTGATTTTTCTTATAACAAAAAGTAAAAAATATTGATTTTTTTTCAAAAATGTCGCTCTATTTTTGTATATAGCGCAAAAAATAAAAATCGCAGAGGCGATCAAATACCACCAAAAGAGGTCTCTATTTGTGGGAAGAAAAGGACGCAAATTTTGTTTGGGAGCCACGTCGCACGACCGCGCAATTGTCTGTTAAAGCGACGCAGTGCCGAATCGCAAAAAGGGGCCTGGTCATTTACCTGCATTTTGGTCCGGGTCTTAAGTGGTTAATTCCTAATAAAAGTTTGAAATTGACCAACAACAGGGACAGCCTCAGTAAACTACTGTACCGGACAATTTCTATTCACCTTGCCTAATACCATTTGATGAAAATGCATGTGTCATGTCTAAAACTACTTAGAAAAAGCATTTTTTTTAACCACCTCCCTACCGCCATACGACTATAGACGTCCTCACTTTAAATATTAATATATCTCGGTAACGGCAGCAGCTGCTGCCACAACCAAGGTATCCATCTTTAGTGTGAGCGGTCCTGTAAAAGATAACGGTGGTCTCCACGGCAGATTCGCCGTGAGATCACCGTTATCGGCGGTGGGAGAGGGCCCCCCTCCCGCCGCTCTCCCGCGCCCTCCGCTGCTTACCTGAGCCGTCGGTAGCGATCGGCGGAGGCGATCGGGTCCTGCCGTCTGCTGTGTGGGAATGTGAGTGAGAGCAAGATGGCCCCCACCCGTCCCCATAGCTCTGCTGGGCGGAAGTGACGTCAAAACGTCAGTCCCGCCCATGTGTCTTAAAGAAACATTTTTTTTTGTCATTTGAAAAAATTACAGTTTCCATTTTTTTTCTTTTTTTTTGCATTTAAGTCTAAATATGAGATCTGAGGTCTTTTGGACCCCAGATCTCATATTCAAGGGGACCTGTCATGCTTTTTTCTATTACAAGGGATGTTTACATTCCTTGTAATAGGAATAAAAGTGATCAATTTTTTTTCCAGTGTAAAAAATAATAAAATAAATTTAAATTAATAATAAGAAAAAAAAATGTAAATCTCCCCATCCCGACGAGCTCGCGCACAGAAGCGAACCCATACGTGAGTAGCGCCCGCATATGAAAACGGTGTTCAAACCACACAAGTGAGGTATCGCCACGATTGTTAGAGCGAGAGCAATAATTATAGCCCTAGACCTCCTCTGTAACTCAAAAAATGCAACCTATAGAATTTTTTAAACGTCGCCTATCGAGATTTTTAAGGGTAAAAGTTTGACGCCACGAGCGGGCGCAATTTTTAAGCGTGACATGTTGACATGTATCATTTTACTCGGCTTAACATTATCTTTCACAATATATAAACAAATTGGACCAAATTTATTGCTGTCTTATTTTTTAATTAAAAAAAGTGATTTTTTTCCAAAAAAAAGTGCGCTTGTATGACCACTGCGCAAATATGGTGTGACAAAAAGTATTGCAATGATCGCCATTTTATTCTCTAGGGTGTTAGAAAAAAATATATAATGTTTGGGGTTTTAAGTAATTTTCTAGCAAAAAAAAAAAAAACTGTTTTAGTCTTGTAAACATCAAATCTGAAAAACACCCAAGGTACTGAAGTGGTTAAAACTGCCGTGGCTGCATTGAACCAACCTAAATGTAGAAGTACAAAAAAAAGATTCCATAGCCAAATATGTGCTGCCATGCAGGTGGTTACTGGGACCACCTGTAATAAATAGTACTCTTACATAGCAGCGCTTACTGTAAAACTTTAAGGCAGGGGTAGGAAAACTTTGTCCCTCCAGCTGTGCTGGAACTACAAATCCAAGAGTGCTTATATTTTTAAAGTTGCCCCAAAGCACATGAAAAGGCCCTCTCCCTGCTGTACTATATTTTTACAAAACATTTTTTACATTGGTACATGTTCTTTATGGCAGTGCCCAGTTTGCTATGCCATTTATGAAAGTAGTATGCCTATTAGTCCTAAATATTTGCAGAATTTAACAACAGGATTCCCTTAATAGACTTAATTGGGACCCACTGCTAATTTCAGGTTCGGAGAAACTTTTTTAATTTTGAGAACCTGTACTTTGCCAATTGAACTCAGACAGATTTGCCTATCTCTGCTGAGGTCCTTCTCACTTTTAAACCTCTTACTGACTTTTGTTTGACCTCTTTCTAAGCTGCTTGAAGGGCAAGAAAAACATTTATGACTTGAACAAAGATCCTGTAAGGGGCTAATTTAATAAAACTCGAGAGAGCAAAATCTGGTGTAGCTCTGCATAGAAACAAATCCAGCTTCCAGGTTTTTTGTCAAAGCTTAATTAAACAAGCTGAACTTAGGCAGGCCATACACGATTCGAATTTCGAACGAGCCGTCGAGCGATAAACGAACGCGGCGCTCACAAAAGCATGCGAGTGTACCATCAATTACGTACGAAAATCGAGCGAGAAAACACAATGTTTTCATACCATAGAGGAAGTGATGTAATCTTCTGTGACCTTTTAAACATACCCCCTACTGTCAAAAGTCGGGTCGCGCCAACTCGGATCATGCGCAGTTATGTTTCTTGGGAAAAATCGTCCAACTCTACCATTAACGATACGATTTTTGGAAGTTTTTCAGAAAAAAAACCAACATGTTGGTTTTTGAAATTTCGCCTGTCGTACGAAAATCGCGTGTCAAACAAGCACACTAATGATACGAAAATCGGCCGATTTCACGCTCGTATGCGATTTTCGATCGATATTCGAATCGTGTATGGCCTGCTTTAGAAGCTGATTGGCTACCATGCACAGCTGCACCAGATTTTGCACTCTCCGGTTTTAGTAAATCAACCCCTCCTGGTCCAGAGTACTGGTAAAGGCAAGATTTCTTTCCCTGTATTTATGCCTGGAGCCAGGCACACAGCCACAGTCACTACTAGACATGTGCACAGAAAAAAAATTTGTTTTTTTTGTTCTGTTTTGTATCGTTCCGTTTTTTCGTTTTCGTTCGTTTTTCGTAAGATGCCCGTTTTCCTGTTTGTTCCCGTTCGTTTTTCGTATGACGCGATTTTTTCGTATTCCGATCGTTTCGTATTTTCGTTACTGTTTTATTTTCGTACATGCGGGATGGTTCGTTATTCTGTTTAAATCATGTTCGTTACTTGTTAGACAATAATTTTCGTGAATTTTCGTCAATGATTTGCAGTATCTTGAAACCCTTTTCTTTTGCTATTTTCAGTCGTATGTTCATATGACATCTATAACAAAAGATTTGCATTCTGTATTTTAAATTCCTTTTTTCTGTTCGTATTTTGGATTCAAAATACAGCATGCAAATCTTTTGTTATAGATGTCATATGAACAATGAACATAGGACTGAAAACAAACAGAAAAAGGATTGAAACAAAATACAGCATGCAAATCTTTTGTTATAGATGTCATATGAACAATGAACATAGGACTGAAAACAAACAGAAAAAGTATAGAAACAAAATACAAAATGCAAATCTTTTGTTATAGATGTCATATGAACAATGAACATAGGACTGAAAACAAACAGAAAAAGGATTGAAACAAAATACAGCATGCAAATCTTTTGTTATAGATGTCATATGAACAATGAACATAGGACTGAAAACAAACAGAAAAATGATTGAAACAAAATACAGCATGCAAATCTTTTGTTATAGATGTCATATGAACAATGAACATAGGACTGAAAACAAACAGAAAAATGATTGAAACAAAATACAGCATGCAAATCTTTTGTTATAGATGTCATATGAACAATGAACATAGGACTGAAAACAAACAGAAAAATGATTGAAACAAAATACAGCATGCAAATCTTTTGTTATAGATGTCATATGAACAATGAACATAGGACTGAAAACAAACAGAAAAAGGATTGAAACAAAATACAGCATGCAAATCTTTTGTTATAGATGTCATATGAACAATGAACATAGGACTGAAAACAAACAGAAAAAGGATTCAAACAAAATACAGAATGTAAATCTTTTGTTATAGATGTCATTTTTGTTCTTTTGCCGTTTTCGTTTTGTCGTTTTTTTTCGTCGGATCATTCGTTCGTATTTGCGGTTGTTCGTTATGTGGCTCATTCGTAATCTCGTAGTTTTCGTATTTTGGTGCTTTAATTTTTTCGTATGTACACATTATCCTGCGGGTACGAAAATTAACATTTTCGTACGAAAATAACATTCGTACGAACGGGAATGCACATATCTAGTCACTACTTTGGCTTAATACATAGTCTAGGGCAAGGGCGTCAAACTCAATTTCATTGTGGGCCGCATCAGCATTATGATTGCCCTCAAAAGGGCTGGTTGTAACTGAAAGACTAGCTGTCCAGCGCATCCCCTCTCCTTTACATTAGTCCCCCACTCTCCCTTACATCCCAGTGCACACCCTTTCCTTATGCTGCAGCTGGAAAAGGTGGGTGCATTGCTTGAAACCAGAAAGTAAGGGTCTGGAGGAGGACCAGAGGAAGGCTGGAGAGGTGCGAGGGCTACATAAAATGGCCCAGGGGGACAACTGTAGCACACAGTCTCAGGGATCTTTCACTCCAGTCAGTACTTGAATAATTGGATGCCTCCTTCCAATATCTTTTAGACACCTCTCCTGTGATACCAGACTGGCTGTTAATTCTTATCTTCTTTTTTGCAATAGCCATTGCTTGGCTTGTTGGTCACTATATGGACTACCTTACTGGTGTCTGTTTGCGGGCTCACGCTCATTTGCGACGATTACGTTTTTGCAATGACGTTACCGCGGCTTGTATTGCTGCGATTGCGTCATGACGCTGCACGTTGTTTGAGCACAAGCGCACAAGCCTGTGCCATTTGCGGGCTTTATAAAGCCCATCACAGACACCAATGGCGTCAGCTTCCATGTCGTCTGTCGTCTGTTGACACAATGGAAACTACTTCACTGCAGGTATTTTTTCTTTCTTTCCCCTTTTCTCTGCTGCTGATTTTTGGTTCACTATTGTTCTTGGATGTTGTGCTTTGTTGCACAACTTTCCAAATGAGCTACTTATTTTACTCTATATATTTTTTCAACCTCTCTTATAGTGATTACCACCTGCCACTATCTGGTTACCCACTCCTCCTTATTCATAGGAACAGTTGAGTAGTTCCATTCTATGCAGACGTGTAGTTGGTTTTGCTTCCTGCATATCCACACCCTTGTGCATGTGGACTTCCATGTTTGGTAAGTTGATCCTCCTTTTTGAGTTACCAAATTTAGCTAATGGACTGGGCAGTCGTGCCCTATTCTCTGCAAATGAGCATCTTTATTAGACTGCTAACCATTTTCCTTTTTTTTCCTCAGGTTTTGACCTTTGCTTGGTTGGCTATATGTGAATGTCCTCCTTGTGAGCACAGAGATTTTTTTCTCCAAATACATTTCTTTCCTTTTGGTGCGTGTTCGATGCTGAAACAGGAGCTCTCTATACAGATCCTATTTTTTGTGAGTAACACTTGCTTACTTTGGTAAAAATTATAATCACGTGGCTGCGTTCCCTCTTGTCCCTCTCTCTATTTTCAAAACAACCCAAACCACTTTAGCTGCAATTGATGTTTAAGTTTATTTTTTTTCTCTATAATGTATGTATATATGATTATCTCTTTTTTTAATGACATGTAACTTTATGACCCTATGATCGCCTGTAATACCCCCTGAAGAAGGATCACAGATACCGAAACGGCTGTCGGGTTGGACTATTTTTGGTCTTATGTCTGTTTAATTTTTGTATGAAATAGGATCTGTATACCACTTGCATGTGGCTTTTATCCTTTTTTAGGACACACATTGATGTCCTGATTTAACTTATTTAATACAATTTGTTATATACTTTTCTACAATTTATGTGTTTGTGTCACTTCAAAAGTCCCACCCTTGAGGGGGTATTCCTTGTTGTTTCCATAATTTTAGGATGTGGTGACTCACAAACACTGACAATCTCTTGACTGTTGGGTCCTTTTTTACATATATTTAGGGTAGCAAATACCCAAATCCCTGCAATTTTTCCCACAATCTCGAAACTGTCTACTCTCTTTATTTTCTTTATTATTTAATACCTTTAGAGAGTTCATACATTGTGAGAATAATTTTCTTGTTCTGCTTGCAGCTTTTGTGGCCGTTTTGTGATTGACTTGTTCTGTCTTATAAGGCCTCGTACACATGAGCAGACAGATTTGTTCAAATCTGTCTGTCCGACAGATTTGAACAAATCTGTCTGCTGGGATTTTGGTTTGCTCGCGTGTACACACGAGCAAACCAAAATCCCCACCAGCAGACGGCGCGCTGACGTGTCGGTGACGTGGCGGTGACATTGACGCCGTCACGTCACTGCACCAGGAAGTAAAACACTTCCGCGCATGCGCCGAATCCATTCGGCGGCGGTGCGGGACGACATGTCTGCTGGTAAGTGTACTAACCAGCAGACATGTCGGGCGGACGGATTCCCACCCAAATGATTTCAAAGCATGCTTTGAAATCTGTCGGGTGGCCAAATCCGTCGGCTCGGCCGTACACACGATCGAATCTGTCTGCTGAAACGGTCCAGCAGACCGTTTCCAGTGGACAGATTTGATCGTGTGTACGAGGCCTAAGTGTTAATATTTTACCTGCTTTTCCTTTGTGCATTGTACCATATTGATTGGGTACCATTATGTTTAGATCCAAGGACTTTGATGGCCAATTGGCTAGGTATAGAGAACAAGCCAAAAAAGAGGCACAAACTTCAGAAATTAATGCATGCTTTTCACAGCTTTCAAGACTAGTTGAGAGAAAAGCACATCTATTATGGCACATTAAGGGCTTTGAGCAATATATCAGAGAGGATATGAACCTGATAGGGCTTCGAATCCAAATTTTTCCCACCTTTGGGAATAATGAAGAATCTTTCAAAACAAAATGGGAAAAAAACCTACAGCAGTGCAGTCTTGTAATGATGAGACTGCTGATAGAAGAGTACTCAACAAAAGTTTCCATGCTCAATCTAGCTAGTAATACTCTACTTGCCAAAAAACAAAAATTTTGGCGAGACAAAATTGCGTTTAAAGAATCAAAGGCATGCCACTGGCATAAGAACAGTAATCCCAAGAGTCGTCAGAAATTCAAGAAGCGAGATACAGGTAGAGACAGGGGGTCTAATATGTCCTTGAACTCCTCTCTCTCATCTTCTTCACAGGTATCAAACCCTGAGAAGAAAAAACCTTCTAAGAATAAATACAAATCTCCCACCAAAGGTATTAACAAGAAACCACTTACAATCAAAGCCAATTGAGGCCAATTTCATGGTAATAAGACATCAGGACCACGTGGGGTACTATCTGAACAATTGACCTCTGAGATACTTTTTCCCCAAACTGGTGTGCCCGATAGGGGGGATCCCCTGTCGGACATGCCTACTAATACAACCAACATGGCATCATAGCTGGATTCAAAATAATGAAGAAAACAATTTAAGTATCATTAATCTTTCTGATTATGTTTTGTCCTCAGATGAACTATCGGTTCTTTCAAGAGGCCTCAGCTTCTGTCCGGATACAGATGTAGACAGATTCGAAATTATAAAAGAGCTACACCTCTTCTCTAGAAAACTACTTGAGACCAGTTTCATCAGTTTCATCAGACCAAATTGATCGTGTGTACGGCCCATCAGACCGTTGTCCATAGGACCAAAGTTTTAAAACTTGCTTTAAAATCTGTCCGATAGACACCTGTCCATTGGACCAAAATGATGGTTAGTACACAAAAGCATCGGACCAAAAACCCACGCATGCTCAGAATCAAGTCAACGCATGCTTGGAAGCATTGAACTTTGTTTTTTCAGCACCTCGTTGTGTTCTACGTCACCGCGTTCTGGCCTGATAGGATTTTAGACTGATAGTGTGTACGCACATCAGACCACTTCAGCGGTGGTCCGATGAAAACGGTCCGTCGGACCAGTCTCATCGGTTTGGTCTGATCGTGTGTACGTGGCCTAAAGAGTATGTATGATAAAAATAAACACACTCCTGATGCAAAGGAAGCCGAGGCAATTCAACATCAACTCAATGTAAAACTCTTGGTTGACCTGTCGGAAGACCAGGATGACAGGGACTTAATTGACAAAATTGATTCAGAGAAACCAATAATCTTACAGAAAATAACATCATCATTAAAGAAAAAAATTGGATAAATTCCCTGCCTTAAATGTGAATATGAATCTGAATGCCTTCCTAACTATGACATCTAGGGATATTAACAGATTAAGTTCCCACCCTACAAATTCATCTAATTTGACTAAAAAAAGAATTTTGACAACCTTATCAAACAAACACAATTAACTGTCAAACCAGCGGATAAGGGCGGTAATATAGTAATTATGAACAACCTGCAATACAAAGAGATGTGCCAAAAAGGGTATACCAAAATTTCTAGGTCCCAGATCAACAAATTTGACCAGGAATTTTCTAGATTGATTGACAATGTGTATGCTTAAAGCGGAATTCCGGCCACAATATCACTTTTTAAATATAAATACCCCTGTAATACACAAGCTGAATGTATTATACTAAAGTTAGTCTGTGAACTAAGGTCCGTTTTGTTAGGTTGTTACAGCATTTATATACTTTATAAAACAGGATTTGACTGGGGCCATCTTTAGTGTGGGAATCCATCAAGCCAGACTGTATGACTTCCTGGATTTCAGCTTTGCATATCTCGCACATGCTCAGTGCTGCACAAGCAATGTAATCGGTTTCAGTTTCATTTTTCCCTTCCTCTACAATCTTAGAGGAAGTTGCCGCCCACTATCTATGTAAACATCTCCTCCCCTCAGTATGTAAAAGAAATCTTATTCTATACAGACATCTGCTGCTGCAGGTAAGAGCTTTAAACATTTCCTATATATATATATATGTGTGTGTGTGTCTATATATATATAGAGAGAGTGAGAGTGAGAGAGAGACACTGTTATATATAAATCTTATTGTGTATGTATATTTTTTAGTGTTTTATGTTTGTGTGTGTGTGTATATATATATATATATATATATATATATATATATATATGTATATATATATATATATATATATATATATATATATATATATATATATATATATATTTATATAAATAAAATATATTTTAGGGTTGTCCCGATGCCTCTTTTTTAGGACCGAGTACAGCTCCACCATTACACATCCCAGCTCCAGCTCCACCATTACACATCCCAGCTCCAGCTCCACCAGTACACATCCCAGCTCCAGCTCCACCAGTACACATCCCAGCTCCACCAGTACACATCCCAGCTCCAGCTCCACCATTACACATCCCAGCCCCAGCTCCACCAGTACACATCCCAGCTCCAGCTCCACCATTACACATCCCAGCCCCAGCTCCACCAGTACACATCCCAGCTCCACCAGTACACATCCCAGCTCCAGCTCCACCATTACACATCCCAGCCCCAGCTCCACCAGTACACATCCCAGCTCCAGCTCCACCAGTACACATCCCAGCCCCAGCTTCACCAGTACACATCCCAGCCCCAGCTCCACCAGTACACATCCCAGCTCCACCAGTACACATCCCAGCTCCACCATTACACATCCCAGCCCCAGCTCCACCATCACACATCCCAGCCCCAGCTCCACCAGTACACATCCCAGCTCCACCATTACACATCCCAGCTCCAGCTCCACCATTACACATCCCAGCTCCAGCTCCACCATTACACATCCCAGCTCCAGCTCCACCATTACTCATCCCAGCCCCAGCTCCACCAGTACACATCCCAGCTCCACCATTACACATCCCAGCCCCAGCTCCACCATCACACATCCCAGCCCCAGCTCCACCAGTACACATCCCAGCTCCACCAGTACACATCCCAGCCCCAGCTCCACCATTACACATCCCAGCCCCAGCTCCACCAGTACACATCCCAGCTCCACCAGTACACATCCCAGCCCCAGCTCCACCATTACACATCCCAGCTCCACCAGTACACATCCCAGCCCCAGCTCCACCATTACACATCCCAGCTCCAGCTCCACCATTACTCATCCCAGCCCCAGCTCCACCAGTACACATCCCAGCCCCAGCTCCACCAGTACACATCCCAGCCCCAGCTCCACCAGTACACATCCCAGCCCCAGCTTCACCAGTACACATCCCAGCCCCAGCTCCACCAGTACACATCCCAGCTCCACCATTACACATCCCAGCCCCAGCTCCACCATTACACATCCCAGCCCCATCTCCACCATTACACATCCCAGCCCCATCTCCACCATTACACATCCCAGCCCCATCTCCACCATTACACATCCCAGCCCCAGCGCCACCATTACACATCCCAGCCCCAGCGCCACCATTACACATCCCAGCCCCAGCGCCACCATTACACATCCCAGCCCCAGCGCCACCAGTACACATCCCAGCCCCAGCGCCACCATTACACATCCCAGCCCCAGCGCCACCATTACACATCCCAGCCCCAGCGCCACCAGTACACATCCCAGCCCCAGCTCCACCAGTACACATCCCAGCTCCACCAGTACACATCCCAGCTCCACCATTACACATCCCAGCCCCAGCTCCACCATTACACATCCCAGCCCCAGCTTCACCAGTACACATCCCAGCCCCAGCTCCACCAGTACACATCCCAGCTCCACCAGTACACATCCCAGCTCCAC
Source organism: Rana kukunoris (assembly GCA_029574335.1). Classification (NCBI taxonomy): domain Eukaryota; kingdom Metazoa; phylum Chordata; class Amphibia; order Anura; family Ranidae; genus Rana; species Rana kukunoris. The sequence goes on from CM056052.1 coordinate 140,261,749, forward strand.
CATTACACATCCCAGCCCCAGCTCCACCATCACACATCCCAGCCCCAGCTCCACCAGTACACATCCCAGCTCCACCATTACACATCCCAGCTCCAGCTCCACCATTACACATCCCAGCTCCAGCTCCACCATTACACATCCCAGCTCCAGCTCCACCATTACACATCCCAGCCCCAGCTCCACCAGTACACATCCCAGCTCCACCAGTACACATCCCAGCTCCACCAGTACACATCCCAGCTCCACCAGTACACATCCCAGCTCCACCAGTACACATCCCAGCTCCACCAGTACACATCCCAGCTCCAGCTCCACCTTTACACATCCCAGCCCCAGCTCCACCATTACACATCCCAGCCCCAGCTCCACCAGTACACATCCCAGCCCCAGCTCCACCATTACACATCCCAGCTCCAGCTCCACCATTACTCATCCCAGCCCCAGCTCCACCAGTACACATCCCAGCCCCAGCTCCACCAGTACACATCCCAGCCCCAGCTCCACCAGTACACATCCCAGCCCCAGCTCCACCAGTACACATCCCAGCTCCACCATTACACATCCCAGCCCCAGCTCCACCATTACACATCCCAGCCCCATCTCCACCATTACACATCCCAGCCCCATCTCCACCATTACACATCCCAGCCCCATCTCCACCATTACACATCCCAGCCCCAGCGCCACCATTACACATCCCAGCCCCAGCGCCACCATTACACATCCCAGCCCCAGCGCCACCAGTACACATCCCAGCCCCAGCGCCACCAGTACACATCCCAGCCCCAGCGCCACCAGTACACATCCCAGCCCCAGCTCCACCAGTACACATCCCAGCTCCACCATTACACATCCCAGCCCCAGCGCCACCATTACACATCCCAGCCCCAGCGCCACCATTACACATCCCAGCCCCAGCGCCACCATTACACATCCCAGCCCCAGCGCCACCATTACACATCCCAGCCCCAGCGCCACCAGTACACATCCCAGCCCCAGCGCCACCAGTACACATCCCAGCCCCAGCTCCACCAGTACACATCCCAGCCCCAGCGCCACCAGTACACATCCCAGCCCCAGCGCCACCAGTACACATCCCAGCCCCAGCTCCACCAGTACACATCCCAGCTCCACCAGTACACATCCCAGCTCCACCATTACACATCCCAGCCCCAGCTCCACCATCACACATCCCAGCCCCAGCTCCACCAGTACACATCCCAGCTCCACCAGTACACATCCCAGCCCCAGCTCCACCAGTACACATCCCAGCTCCACCAGTACACATCCCAGCTCCACCATTACACATCCCAGCTCCAGCTCCACCATTACTCATCCCAGCCCCAGCTCCACCAGTACACATCCCAGCCCCAGCTCCACCAGTACACATCCCAGCCCCAGCTCCACCAGTACACATCCCAGCCCCAGCTCCACCAGTACACATCCCAGCCCCAGCTCCACCAGTACACATCCCAGCCCCAGCTCCACCAGTACACATCCCAGCCCCAGCTCCACCAGTACACATCCCAGCTCCACCATTACACATCCCAGCCCCAGCTCCACCATTACACATCCCAGCACCAGCTCCACCATTACACATCCCAGCCCCATCTCCACCATTACACATCCCAGCCCCAGCGCCACCATTACACATCCCAGCCCCAGCGCCACCATTACACATCCCAGCTCCAGCTCCACCAGTACACATCCCAGCTCCAGCTCCACCAGTACACATCCCAGCTCCACCAGTACACATCCCAGCTCCAGCTCCACCATTACACATCCCAGCCCCAGCTCCACCAGTACACATCCCAGCTCCAGCTCCACCATTACACATCCCAGCCCCAGCTCCACCAGTACACATCCCAGCTCCACCAGTACACATCCCAGCTCCAGCTCCACCATTACACATCCCAGCCCCAGCTCCACCAGTACACATCCCAGCTCCAGCTCCACCAGTACACATCCCAGCCCCAGCTTCACCAGTACACATCCCAGCCCCAGCTCCACCAGTACACATCCCAGCTCCACCAGTACACATCCCAGCTCCACCATTACACATCCCAGCCCCAGCTCCACCATCACACATCCCAGCCCCAGCTCCACCAGTACACATCCCAGCTCCACCATTACACATCCCAGCTCCAGCTCCACCATTACACATCCCAGCTCCAGCTCCACCATTACACATCCCAGCTCCAGCTCCACCATTACTCATCCCAGCCCCAGCTCCACCAGTACACATCCCAGCTCCACCATTACACATCCCAGCCCCAGCTCCACCATCACACATCCCAGCCCCAGCTCCACCAGTACACATCCCAGCTCCACCAGTACACATCCCAGCCCCAGCTCCACCATTACACATCCCAGCCCCAGCTCCACCAGTACACATCCCAGCTCCACCAGTACACATCCCAGCCCCAGCTCCACCATTACACATCCCAGCTCCACCAGTACACATCCCAGCCCCAGCTCCACCATTACACATCCCAGCTCCAGCTCCACCATTACTCATCCCAGCCCCAGCTCCACCAGTACACATCCCAGCCCCAGCTCCACCAGTACACATCCCAGCCCCAGCTCCACCAGTACACATCCCAGCCCCAGCTTCACCAGTACACATCCCAGCCCCAGCTCCACCAGTACACATCCCAGCTCCACCATTACACATCCCAGCCCCAGCTCCACCATTACACATCCCAGCCCCATCTCCACCATTACACATCCCAGCCCCATCTCCACCATTACACATCCCAGCCCCATCTCCACCATTACACATCCCAGCCCCAGCGCCACCATTACACATCCCAGCCCCAGCGCCACCATTACACATCCCAGCCCCAGCGCCACCATTACACATCCCAGCCCCAGCGCCACCAGTACACATCCCAGCCCCAGCGCCACCATTACACATCCCAGCCCCAGCGCCACCATTACACATCCCAGCCCCAGCGCCACCAGTACACATCCCAGCCCCAGCTCCACCAGTACACATCCCAGCTCCACCAGTACACATCCCAGCTCCACCATTACACATCCCAGCCCCAGCTCCACCATTACACATCCCAGCCCCAGCTTCACCAGTACACATCCCAGCCCCAGCTCCACCAGTACACATCCCAGCTCCACCAGTACACATCCCAGCTCCACCATTACACATCCCAGCCCCAGCTCCACCATCACACATCCCAGCCCCAGCTCCACCAGTACACATCCCAGCTCCACCATTACACATCCCAGCTCCAGCTCCACCATTACACATCCCAGCTCCAGCTCCACCATTACACATCCCAGCTCCAGCTCCACCATTACACATCCCAGCCCCAGCTCCACCAGTACACATCCCAGCTCCACCAGTACACATCCCAGCTCCACCAGTACACATCCCAGCTCCACCAGTACACATCCCAGCTCCACCAGTACACATCCCAGCTCCAGCTCCACCTTTACACATCCCAGCCCCAGCTCCACCATTACACATCCCAGCCCCAGCTCCACCAGTACACATCCCAGCCCCAGCTCCACCATTACACATCCCAGCTCCAGCTCCACCATTACTCATCCCAGCCCCAGCTCCACCAGTACACATCCCAGCCCCAGCTCCACCAGTACACATCCCAGCCCCAGCTCCACCAGTACACATCCCAGCCCCAGCTCCACCAGTACACATCCCAGCTCCACCATTACACATCCCAGCCCCAGCTCCACCATTACACATCCCAGCCCCATCTCCACCATTACACATCCCAGCCCCATCTCCACCATTACACATCCCAGCCCCATCTCCACCATTACACATCCCAGCCCCAGCGCCACCATTACACATCCCAGCCCCAGCGCCACCATTACACATCCCAGCCCCAGCGCCACCAGTACACATCCCAGCCCCAGCGCCACCAGTACACATCCCAGCCCCAGCGCCACCAGTACACATCCCAGCCCCAGCTCCACCAGTACACATCCCAGCTCCACCAGTACACATCCCAGCCCCAGCGCCACCATTACACATCCCAGCCCCAGCGCCACCATTACACATCCCAGCCCCAGCGCCACCATTACACATCCCAGCCCCAGCGCCACCATTACACATCCCAGCCCCAGCGCCACCAGTACACATCCCAGCCCCAGCGCCACCAGTACACATCCCAGCCCCAGCTCCACCAGTACACATCCCAGCCCCAGCGCCACCAGTACACATCCCAGCCCCAGCGCCACCAGTACACATCCCAGCCCCAGCTCCACCAGTACACATCCCAGCTCCACCAGTACACATCCCAGCTCCACCATTACACATCCCAGCCCCAGCTCCACCATCACACATCCCAGCCCCAGCTCCACCAGTACACATCCCAGCTCCACCAGTACACATCCCAGCCCCAGCTCCACCAGTACACATCCCAGCTCCACCAGTACACATCCCAGCTCCACCATTACACATCCCAGCTCCAGCTCCACCATTACTCATCCCAGCCCCAGCTCCACCAGTACACATCCCAGCCCCAGCTCCACCAGTACACATCCCAGCCCCAGCTCCACCAGTACACATCCCAGCCCCAGCTCCACCAGTACACATCCCAGCCCCAGCTCCACCAGTACACATCCCAGCCCCAGCTCCACCAGTACACATCCCAGCCCCAGCTCCACCAGTACACATCCCAGCTCCACCATTACACATCCCAGCCCCAGCTCCACCATTACACATCCCAGCACCAGCTCCACCATTACACATCCCAGCCCCATCTCCACCATTACACATCCCAGCCCCAGCGCCACCATTACACATCCCAGCCCCAGCGCCACCATTACACATCCCAGCCCCAGCGCCACCATTACACATCCCAGCCCCAGCGCCACCAGTACACATCCCAGCCCCAGCGCCACCAGTACACATCCCAGCCCCATCACATTTTGCTTTTGTTGGAAACATGGAGTGATGACAAGCGCATCTACACTCACCAGTTTTGATTGATGAGGACGTTGATGCTTCACCACTCGAGACATCTATTTTTTTTCTTTTGGAAATTATTTTTTTCCATGAATCATCAGACAATTTCATTCCAGTTGTTGTTGGAAAAATGGTTGGAACAGCATTAGGACTCATCATTTTTTTGGTCCCTTTAAAACTAAAGCTGTGTGGCTCAAAATGATCAGAACAGATTCGGAATCGGTCTCCTCTTTTGTCTTCCATTATCCACGGTGTAAATTGATCAACCATTGTGCTGTCCATTCCAGCATTTGTCAACCACTTTTAGATCTGATCAGGTTTTTTCGGAAACAAATATAATTTTATTTCTGGTGATTGATCTCGACGACCACTACCATTACTACATTGTCTGATCAAGCAGTTAGGCATATCTAGAAAGGAAATAAATATATATATATATATGACTTATATTTTGTGTACGTGCGGATATATATATATATATATCTATCTCTTCTCACTCACACACCACACAATATATTATAGTAAATGTGTGTGTTTATATATAAACAGACACACACACACTCTTATTATTATATATACTATGGCCCAGATTCACAGAGCGATTACGCCTGCGCAACTGCTGTTGCGCGTGCGTAAGTCTAAATGTGCGCGTGCGTATAGTTGGACGCGATTCACAAAACAATATACGCCAGAAATCTACGTTTTTTGGTCCGGCGTAATAGAATTAGACATTCGCTTCCCTTCGCGCAAAACTGCGCTAGACACACCATTGATTTGCTATTCAAATATGCTAATGAGGGAGTTACGGGGATTCACAAAAAAACGCAGTTGCTGCGCAGGCTACGCGATGTGCGCAACTGCAAAATGTTCTGTCTAAAGTTAGAGGACCTAAAAGCTGGTCTAAATTTTGAAAAAAAGTCTAATTGTCAGATAAAGCAACACTGTTAGTGAGGAGTTCAGCAGTCACACGTGTTGCCCAACAATCTGTATGCCAACATGCCAGGGGCATCGTCGCGCATAGCTATACTACTGACTTTAGATGAACAAAGAAGGATGAGGGCACGGAGGATGGCACTAAGGAGGGCACGGGAGATGTTTTTTTTTTTTTTTTGCTTATATAAAATTTACAATTTACAATTTAATCTAATCTAATACAAATATTCTTATCTGATACAAGCCCCTCACTCTTCACTTGATATATCACACACGCATAGACATCTTTGGCATGAGAGATTCTGAGGTGTCTCGCATCTTCAGATTCACCCCTCATGCCATCATGGAATTACCACAACCTTGCAGGAGGACATCAGCAGCCCAACACATGGCACCACCCATGACAGCTACATATACAATCAGAGCCCCATCCCCACAGATTTCCAACAGAACATGTATGGGGACAGCTGGCTGGTTGTTGAGTGACATGGGAGTCAGGCATGACTATCCCCTCCCGTGATGCACACCTCACAAGTGGCACATGCATGACTAACATCCTCCTGTCTTTTCCCTTCAAGGTGATTCTGCATATGCACTGGTACCCCATCTCATGACCCCATCTCATGCCAGCTCACATTATGCATCTTTGCACGTTAAACACACACATTAATCATGGCACAATGAGAAGGCATGCATGCACACCACTGTGGTCCCTAGCACAGACACCCCACATCCTCATCAAATTGGATTGGCACCAGTCCGCCATGCAAGACTGGTGAGCAGTAACGCCACGTCAAGGCTCCAATTATGTCACTGTACATTCATACACCATTCACACGGACCTGGGAATCACTTCTCCCTGGTCCTGGGGAACCCTTCTCCACCCAAATTGAGGATGACACCCTTTTTCCAGCAGGAATGTCACCCCCACATTCAAACATCATTCACAACCCAAAATATGCCAAAAATGACATCAAAACCAAAAAAAAAATGCATAGAAAAAAAACAATGCATAGAAAAAAAAAAAACAGAACAAAAAAAAAAAATGCAGAGGACCAAAAAAAAAAAAGCATTCAAACCAAAAAAAGGGGGGAAAAAAAAATTAATGCCCTCTGCGTGAGCCACGCCTGGGGCGCCCCCGGCCACGGCCCCGGCCCCTCAGGGGAGATGCATGGGGGAGGGGAAAAGCCGGGGAAGGAGGAGCAGCCCCTGAGATCTGCCCACCTGGCGGCCTGCCCTCCAAGGCCACGGCTATTCTGTCCAGGGCAGCACCAAGTGTTGCCGTGTTGCCCTGGATAGCCTGGGTAAGGGCCCTCACATCCTGCCCAACGCCTGCTGCTGTAGTTTGCAGGACATTTAGGCAGGTTGTGGAGGCCCGGGAATGGGAGTCCAGGTTACCCAGGCTCTCGTTCATGGAGGACAGGCTCTGATCCACCCGCCCCATAGTCTGGCAGAGCTGTCTCAGAAGGCGGGTCTGGGTGGCCAGGTTCCTTCTCAGACAGGCGGGCAGGAGATTGGGCGCCCCCCTGGTGCTCTGGGCTGACCTCCTGGCTCCAGCTGATGGTTGTGGCCGGGGAGAAGGGGAGGCCCTTGTGAGGGGAGCCATGTTGGGGGAGGAGGGGGGGGGGCTCACCCTTAGGGAGGGCAGGCTTCTTGCAGCCAGAGGGGAAGAGTCCGCAGCAACCAAACGGCCAGTGCCTTCCATGGACTCCTCCTCCTCATGATTCTCCTCCTCCTCATTATCGTCCTCCTCATGATCATCCCCCTCCTCTTGTTCCTCCTCTGTGGACTCTGGCCATGTTGGGGGGGCCTCATTAGGCTGCTGTCCTGGGGTTGGAGCGGTAAGTCCAGATGGCCCTGCACCCTCCTGCACATCTGTGGATGACACAAAGCATTCACAGGTTGGAGGATCCACACACTTGCCACATATTCCCTTTCACCCCCTCCCCCACACATGCTACACACCTGAGAGAACTAAAAACCTTACCTGGCACCGCGGGGACCGGACTTGTGTCAAAGCCTGGCAGGCCCTCCACTTCATGCCGGTGAAAGGTCAGGGCCACCACACGCTCCGTCGCTGTAAATCTAACCCGGCATGGTGGGCCCCCTCCTGTGCCCCTGGCATGGGCATTTATTGCGGCCAGTTTTTTTTTCACCTCACGCCGGAGGTCATTTATTTTCTTTTCTATCCCAGAGCGGGTCCGTGTCTCCCCCTCCCCCGATGAATTGACCTGCTCCGTGATCATATCCAATATCTCCCTCCTCCTGGCCGGGGTGGTGGTGGCACTCTGCGGGCCGTGGAGAAAACGCCCATAGTCGGTAATGGCCCGGGCAAGAATTCTTTTTTCCCCCACTGTAAAATTCAGCTTTCTTTTTCTCTCAGTCATACTTCCAAACAAACTCACTAGCAGTCACCAAAAATCTGTCAAAAATACAAGCACAACCAATCAGACAAGAACACACACAAAGAGAAAAAGAACAGCCAAAAATCACACTAGCACTCAGCAAGAAACAGACACAAAAAAATAAGATGAAAAAATAAAGCAAGAAAACAAACGCTCAGAAATATATCAATCAAACAAACAGTCTCAAACACTTATCAAAATACACTTTCACAAAACTACCAACAAGCACTAGATCACACAGAACACTAATCTCACAACTACTGTACAAAACACACTCTAACGAACAACAGAGCAAAAGCACTTGGTTCAATGGGAAGGGACACAAAGGGATGTACTTTTGCAATGGAAGGGCGTTTGTGTGTGTCTATTTATGCTGTCTGCGTAGTTCACAACATTGCCCTAGTCCACTTCCAATTTCACTGATTGCGCCGCTCCCGAGTTGTGAGCATGCGCACAACGGAGCTGACATGGTTTCCTTCACGCGCGCATGCGCGAGTCGGCCGGCCCTTCATTTGCATGGGGTCACGGCTCATTTCAATGTAACACGCCCACGTCCCACCCAATTTGTATTACTCCTCCTTACGCCTCCGGAAAAAACATTACGCTTGCGCAATTTCTTGCGCAAAAGCTACGTGAATCGCGGGATTACGCGGCTTGATTGCGCACGTCTAACGTAATCGCGGTGCGCTACGCCGGATCGATATTGCGCCGATGTACGTGAATCTGGGCCTATGTATGTATGTATGTATGTATGTATATATATATATATACACACACACACATATATACACACACACACACTTAGTATATATTATAATAAGAGTGTGTGTGTCTGTTATATATAGACACACACACTCTTATTATAATATATAGTATGTATGTATGTATGTATGTATATATATATTATATATATAAACATACAAATATACACACACACATAATATATTGCATGTCTGTTCGTATATGTACATACACACCTTTATTATAATATATTATGTGTGTGTGTGTGTATATATGCACACACAATACATTATAACAAAGGTGTGTGCACATATACACAAACACATAAAATATATTATAAGTGTGTGTGTTTACATATGTACACACACACACTACATAGATATATATATATATATATATATATAAAAAAGATAATTATAATAAGAGTGCGTGTGTGGGTGTGACTGTGGATATAGATTATATATATATATATATATGATAGATATACACACACACATAATATATTTGTGAATGTATATACACACGTAAAGATTATATTATAAATTAATATGTGTGTGTGTAAGATTATTTATATATATATATATATATAAATCGCCTATCGCCTATTGCAAATCGCAATCGCCTACGTCATTTTTTTGCTACGTAATGTTAGACCAGCTATTTGCTGGTCTAACAGTGCCTAACCCAATTATGGCCGTCGTTCCCGCGTCTAATTTTATTTTTTTACGTAACTCGTTCGGGAATAGGAATGTCCGTAAACGACGCTACTACAACGTGATTTCGCGCAATGCATGGTTGAAAAATTTGGGAACGGAGCATGCGCAGTTCAATTGCCGCGGGAACGCGCCTAATTTAAATGCTTCACGCCCCTACTCGCGTATATGTATTGCGCCGGGAGAAATACACTACGCCGCCGGCGTTTCCTGGACAAAATCTACCGGGATATCATGTAGAGCCAGTTAAAATACGGCGGCGTAGTGTATTTCAGATACTCTGCTGCAATGTAATTCTACCTGAAGTTAATTTTCAACAAAAAATAAATAAAAAAATGTTCCAAAGATAACATATTTTGGGGCAGATTCACGTAGATCGGCGCATTATCATTCCGGCGTAGCGCACCACTTTTCCGTTAGACTTGCGCAATCTAGCCGCGTAATCCGGCGATTCACGTAGCTTTTACGCAAGAGCTTGCGCAAACGTAAGGTTTTTTCCGTAGGCGTAAGGAGGAGTAATACAAATTGGGAGGGACGTGGGCGTGTTACATTGAAATGAGCCGTGACCCCATGCAAATGAAGGGCCGGCCGACTCGCGCATGCGCGCATGAAGGAAACCATGTCAGCTCCGTTGTGCGCATGCTCACAACTCGGGAGCGGCGCAATCATTGAAATTGGAAATGGACTAGGGCAATGTTGTGAACTACGCAGACAGCATAAATAGACACACACAAACGCCCTTCCATTGCAAAAGTACATCCCTTTGTGTCCCTTCCCATTGAATCAAGTGCTTTTGCTCTGTTGTTCGTTAGAGTGTGTTTTGTAGTTGTGAGATTAGTGTTCTGTGTGATCTTGTGCTTGTTGGTAGTTTTGTGAAAGTGTATTTTGATAAGTGTTTGAGACTGTTTGTTTGATTGATAGATTTCTGAGCGTTTGTTTTCTTGCTTTATTTTTTCATCTGATTTTTTTGTGTGTGTTTCTTGCTGAGTGCTAGTGTGATTTTTGGCTGTTCTTTTTCTCTTTGTGTGTGTTCTTGTCTGATTGGTTGTGCTTGTATTTGTGACAGATTTTTGGTGACTGCTAGTGAGTTTGTTTGGAAGTATGACTGAGAGAAAAAGAAAGCTCAATTTTACTGTGGGGGAAAAAAGAATTCTTGCCCGGGCCATTACCGACTATGGGCGTTTTCTCCACGGCCCGCAGAGTGCCACCACCACCCCGGCCAGGAGGAGGGAGATCTTGGATATGATCACAGAGCAGGTCAATTCATCGGGGGAGGGGGAGACACGGACCCGCTCTGGGATAGAAAAGAAAATAAATGACCTCCGGCGTGAGGTGAAAAAAAAACTGGCCGCAATAAATGCCCATGCCAGGGGCACAGGAGGGGGCCCACCATGCCGGGTTAGATTTTCTGAGACGGAGCGTGTGGTGGCCCTGACCTTTCACCGGCATGAAGTGGAGGGCCTGCCAGGCTTTGACACAAGTCCGGTCCCCGCGGTGCCAGGTAAGGTTTTTATTTCTCTCAGGTGTGTAGCATGTGTGGGGGAGGGGGTGAAAGGGAATATGTGGCAAGTGTGTGGATCCTCCAACCTGTGAATGTTTTGTGTCATCCACAGCTGTGCAGGAGGGTGCAGGGCCATCTGGACTGACCGCTCCAACCCCAGGACAGCAGCCTAATGAGGCCCCCCCAACAAGGCCAGAGTCCGCAGAGGAGGAACAAGAGGAGGGGGAGGATCATGCGGAGGACGATCATGAGGAGGAGCAGAATCATGAGGAGGAGGAGTCCATGGAAGGCACTGGCCCTTTGGTTTCTGCGGACTCTTCCCCTCTGGCTGCAAGAAGCCTGCCCTCCCTAAGGGTCAGCCCCCCCCCCTCCTCCCCCAACATGGCTCCCCTCACAAGGGCCTCCCCTTCTCCCCGGCCACAACCATCAGCTGGAGCCAGGAGGTCATCCCCAAGCACCAGGGGGGCGCCCAATCTCATGCCCGCCTGTCTGAGAAGGAACCTGGCCACCCAGACCCGCCTTCTGAGACAGCTCTGCCAGACTATGGGGCGGGTGGATCAGAGCCTGTCCTCCATTAATGATAGCCTGGGTAACCTGGACTCCCACTCCCGGGCCTCCACAACCTGCCTAAATGACCTGCAAACTACAGCAGCAGGCGTTGGGCAGGATGTGAGGGCCCTTACCCAGGCTATCCAGGGCAACACGGCAACACTTGGTGCTGCCCTGGACAGAATAGCCGTGGCCTTGGAGGGCAGGCCGCCAGGTGGGCAGATCTCAGGGGCTGCTCCTCCTTCCCCGGCTTTTCCCCTCCCCCATGCGTCTCCCCTGAGGGTCCGGGGCCGTGGCCGGGGGCGCCCCAGGCGTGGCTCAGGCAGAGGACAATAATTTTTTTTTCCCCCTTTTGTTTGTTTTGAAAGCTTTTTTATTTTTGTTCTCTGCTTTTTTTTGTTTTTTCTAAGCATTTTTTTTTTCCTATGCATTTTTTGTTTTTATGCATTTTTGTTTGTTTGACTTTTTTGGCATATTTTGGGTTGTGAATGATGTTTGAATGTGGGGGTGACATTCCTGCTGGAAAAGGGGTGTCACCCTCAATTTTGGTGGAGAAGGGTTCCCCAGGACCAGGGAGAAGTGATTCCCAGGTCCGTGTGAATGGTGTATGAATGTACAGTGACATAATTGGAGCCTTGACGTGGCGTTACTGCTCACCAGTCTTGCATGGTGGACTGGTGCCAATCCAATTTGATGAGGATGTGGGGTGTGTGTGCTAGGGACCACAGTGGTGTGCATGCATGCATTCTCATTGTGCCATGATTAATGTGTGTGTTTAACGTGCAAAGATGCCCAATATGAGCTGCCTCCTGACTGCTCTTCCCTCAGAAGACGGGGTATCCTCGGTTAGGGGTTGATTTTCTGGTTGGGGGGTCAGATCATCACGTAGCTCAACCTGCAGGCCCTTCCTCACTGCGAGATTGTGTAGCATGCAACATGCAGCGATGATATGGCACACGAAGTTTGGGGAATACAACAGTGTACCCCCTGACTTATCCAGGCATCGGAAACGTGACTTCAGGAGGCCAAAGGTGCGCTCCACCACTGCACGGGTTTTGATGTGTGCTTCATTGTATCGTTCCTCTCCTGGGGTTTGGGGGTTCCGGATAGGAGTCATGAGATGGGGTCCCAGTGCATATGCAGAGTCACCTGTAAAGGAAAAGACAGGAGAATGTTAGTCATGCATGTGCCACTTCTGTTGTGCATCACGGGAGGGGATAGTCATGCCTGACTCCCATGTCACTCACCAACCAGCCAGGTGTTCCCATACACGTTCTGTTCGAATTCTGTTCGGATGTGGCTTTGATTGTAGATGTAGCTGTCATGGCTGGACCCTGGGTGTTTGGCACGGACGTGCCATATGAGGCCTTGGGCATCAACTATCACCTGTACGTTGATGGAGTGCCAATTCTTCCGATTGCGGTACATGTGCTCGGTCTCATGGGGGGGCTGGAGTGCCACATGTGTGCAATCTATGGCCCCCACAGTGCGTGGGAATCTGGCAATTCGGTAGAAATCTGCCATTGCCTTGATTCGAATCTCCTCAGTGGTGGGTTTGATGATTTGGTTGGCCAAGCGTGTGAGGATTGCAGGGACAACCTGGTGCACACATCTGCTCATGGAGGATTGTGACATCCCAGCCACCACTCCACTTGTACGCTGAAAAGAGCCACTGGCAAGGACATGGAGTGTTGCCAGGACCTTCACCAGTGGCTGCACTGCATGTGAGCGTTGTGTTGGGCTGGTGATGTCCTCCTGCAGGGTTGTGGTTAATTCCAGGATGGCATGAGGGGGGAATCTGAAGATGCGATACACCTCAGAATCACTCATGCCAAACAGGTCTATGCGTGTGCGGTATACCCTCTCCCGTGCCATCCTCCGTGCCCTCCTCCTTCTTTGGTCATCTATATTCACTAGTGCAGCTATGAGCGACGATGCCCCTAGCATGTTGGCAGTCAAATTGTAGTGCAACACGTGTGTGTGGTCTGCTCCTCAATAACGGTGTTGCTTTATCTGACAATTAGACTTTTTTTCAAAAGTTAGATCAGCTTTTATGGGCTCTAACTTTAGACAGGACATTTTGCAGTTGCGCACATCGCGTAGCCTGCGCAGCAACTGCGTTTTTTTGTGGATCCCCGTAACTCCCTCATTAGCATATTTGACTAGCAAATCAATGGTGTGTCTAGCGCAGTTTTGCGCGAAGGGAAGCGAATGTCTAACTCAATTACGCCGGACCAAAAAACTTAGATTTCTGGCGTATATTGTTTTGTGAATCGCGTCCAACTATACGCACGCGCACATTTAGACTTACGCATGCGCAACAGCAGTTGCGCACGCGTAATCGCTCTGTGAATCTGGCCCTTTGTTTATATTCCTTACTCTAAATTTTGAGTGAGAGATAGATACAAAAATTTAAAATGTAATATGACCTATTAACCTTTATAAAATATAAAAAAAAAAAAAACACACACAACCAAACAATATTTGAAATATAGATGAATTTATTTTTATTACATGTTACAATTATTTTTAAAAATACATCACTTTATTTAATTACAATGTGGAGGGGGGGAGCGAGAAACAAAAAGTGAGGGGGAAGAGAGAGAGAGAGAGCGAGAGAGCGCATAGAGCGAGAGAGCGCAGAGAGCGCAGAGAGCGAGCAGAGAGAGCGAGCGCAGAGAGAGCGAGAGCAGAGAGAGCGAGAGCAGAGAGAGCGAGAGCAGAGAGAGCGAGAGCAGAGAGAGCGAGAGCAGAGAGAGCGAGAGAGCAGAGAGCGAGAGAGCAGAGAGCGAGAGAGCAGAGAGAGAGAGAGAGCAGAGAGCAGAGAGCGCGAGAGATGATCGAGAGAAGAGAGCGCGAGAGATGATCGAGAGAAGAGAGCGCGAGAGATGATCGAGAGAAGAGAGCGCGAGAGATGATCGAGAGAAGAGAGCGTGAGAGATGATCGAGAGAAGAGAGCGCGAGAGAAGGAACAGCGAGCGAGAATTTAAATTAGATTTTAGGTTACAACCAGAATTTAACATTTTTGAAAAATAATGTTCATATTTTTTTGAATGTAAGATTTTCGAAAAACCACATGGATCTTCAACCTAAAAAGATTAAAAACATTAATAAGATAATGAAAAGCAAACTATTTCCAAATAATATTACTTTAGCATTCCTTTACTGCTTACCTGCAAGTGGCGTACAGCAAGTAAAGATGAATTTCTGCAATAGTGTTTCAGATTCTGAAATGTAAGAATTTTAATTAAAATAACAATTTCTAGTAGTGAGAGAAAATTTGGGTGAGGGGGGAGAGGCATATATAGAAAATCTATCTGCCCCCAACACACAGCCAGCATCACTTCACACTTCCCCAAGCGCATCACATCACTCCCTGTGCATCTAATGGACCAGCAGCGCAGCACATGTCCACAAAATCATGTGAGAGAAAAAAAAGACAAGAGTGAAAGAGAAGAGAAGAGAGACAAAGAGAGAGAGGGGGAAGAGAAGAGAGAGAGAGAGGGGGAAGAGAAGAGAGAGAGAGAGGGGGAAGAGAAGAGAGAGAGAGAGGGGGAAGAGAAGAGAGAGAGAGAGGGGGAAGAGAAGAGAGAGAGAGAGGGGGAAGAGAAGAGAGAGAGAGAGGGGGAAGAGAAGAGAGAGAGAGAGGGGGAAGAGAAGAGAGAGAGAGAGGGGGAAGAGAAGAGAGAGAGAGAGGGGGAAGAGAAGAGAGAGAGAGAGGGGGAAGAGAAGAGAGAGAGAGAGGGGGAAGAGAAGAGAGAGAGAGAGGGGGAAGAGAAGAGAGAGAGAGAGGGGGAAGAGAAGAGAGAGAGAGAGGGGGAAGAGAAGAGAGAGAGAGAGGGGGAAGAGAAGAGAGAGAGAGGGGGAAGAGAAGAGAGAGAGAGGGAAGAGAAGAGAGAGAGAGAGGGGGAAGAGAAGAGAGAGAGAGGGAAGAGAAGAGAGAGAGAGGGAAGAGAAGAGAGAGAGAGGGAAGAGAGAAAGAAATAGAAGAGAGAAAAAGAAAGAAAGAGAAGAGAGAAAGAAGAGTGAGTGAGAGCGAGACACACAAAACACTTGTCTCCCATCACATGTCCCCCGTCACGGCACATGTCCCCCCATCACCGCACATGTCCCCCAACACCGCACATGTCCCCCAACACCGCACATGTCCCCCAACACCGCACATGTCCCCCCATCACCGCACATGTCCCCCCAACACCGCACATGTCCCCCAACACCGCACATGTCCCCCAACACCGCACATGTCCCCCAACACCGCACATGTCCCCCAACACCGCACATGTCCCCCCAACACCGCACATGTCCCCCCATCACCGCACATGTCCCCCCATCACCGCACATGTCCCCCCATCACCGCACATGTCCCCCAACACCGCACATGTCCCCCATCACCGCACATGTCCCCCAACACCGCACATGTCCCCCAACACCGCACATGTCCCCCAACACCGCACATGTCCACCAATCACCGCACATGTCCCCCCATCACCGCACATGTCCCCCCATCACCGCACATGTCCCCCCATCACCGCACATGTCCCCCCATCACCGCACATGTCCCCCCATCACCGCACATGTCCCCCCATCACCGCACATGTCCCCCCATCACCGCACATGTCCCCCCATCACCGCACATGTCCCCCCATCACCGCACATGTCCCCCCATCACCGCACATGTCCCCCAACACGGCACCGCACATGTCCCCCGTCACCGCACATGTCCCCCCATCACCGCACATGTCCCCCCATCACCGCACATGTCCCCCAACACGGCACCGCACATGTCCCCCGTTACCGCACATGTCCCCCGTTACCGCACATGTCCCCCAACACCGCACCGCACATGTCCCCAACACGGCACATGTCCACCATCACCGCACATGTCCCCCCATCACCGCACATGTCCCCCAACACCGCACATGTCCCCCCATCACCGCACATGTCCCCCCCATCACCGCACATGTCCCCCCCATCACCGCACATGTCCCCCCATCACCGCACATGTCCCCCCATCACCGCACATGTCCCCCCATCACCGCACATGTCCCCCAACACGGCACCGCACATGTCCCCCAACACGGCACCGCACATGTCCCCCAACACGGCACCGCACATGTCCCCCGTCACCGCACATGTCCCCCCATCACCGCACATGTCCCCCAACACGGCACCGCACATGTCCCCCCATCACCGCACATGTCCCCCAACACCGCACATGTCCCCCAACACCGCACATGTCCCCCATCACCGCACATGTCCCCCAACACGGCACCGCACATGTCCCCCGTCACCGCACATGTCCCCCATCACCGCACCGCACCGCACATGTCCCCCATCACCGCACCGCACATGTTCCCAACACGGCACATGTCCACCATCACCGCACCTGTCCTCCGGTTGTTGCTGCTGATGCCACTGGTTCCGCTGCCCGGGCTCCTAATCCTAGACGCGCCGCTCTGCTCATAGATGCTGTAGTGATAATAATACTGGCAAACGCCGTGCATCGCGTCACTTCCTTCTTATCAAATCACGCGATGCTACGGCCAGGGCCTCCTGGGGTTGATGACATACATCTCCCAGGAGGCATAGCTGCAGTGATTGACACAGAGAAGGCGCTGTGGCCGCGGCCGCCGAAAAGGAGCTGAAACGACAGCACAGTGAGTTTTTAGAATAAAAGAAAAACAGATGCCAATTCGGTTTAAGGGGGCATGTTGATAACAAATGAGATAAAGTGGAAAAAGAGGGTGGAGCTCCACTTTAATTTACAAACATGGAATTTTGTGAGGACTTCGCACCCCAGAATTCCTATGTTTTATAGTGTTCCTAAGATTCACAAAAATAAAATTCCTCCCCCTGGACGCCCCATCGTTTCTGGCTGTGGTAGCATTACAGAAAACCTCAGCAGGTTCATAGATTAACAAATACAGTCATATGTCAACAATCTACCTTCCTTTGTTCAGGATACCTTACACCTCCTTCAACAATTGGACGGGTTGTCTGTTCCCCCCAATGCCCTTCTGATGGCTATAGATGTGGAAGCTCTCTATAGTTCCATTCCCTACCGGAGGGTCATTGGGGTGATCAGACACACCTTGTCTCAATCTCACTGTGACAATCGGATTTTTGATGACTTTTTGATTTCAGCTCTAGAACATGTCCTTACCCGAAATGTCTTTTCCTTTGATGGTTCCCACTTCCTCCAGGTACAGGGCGTAGCTATGGGGACTTTGTGTGCACCATCCTACGCCAATCTGTACCTGGGGGAGTGGGAACAGGGGTTTTTATCCAAGGAGGTCCATTTACCCCTAACTGACCACATCATTCATTGGAGTCATTACATCAACGATATCCTGATGGTTTGGACGGATACCCCTCAAATACTACTAACAAGCCTCGCAGCTATGAACAACAACACATATAATCTAACATTTACTATGACTTATAGTAATATTTCAATCAACTTTCTGGATGTGACTATTGAGAAAGATCCCACTGGTAAACTCACAAGTGCACTCTTTAGAAAGGACACAGCATGCAATTCCATCTTGCATGCACAAAGTGCACACCCCAAGCCCCTCATTAGATCCATTAATTTTGGTCAGTATCTGCGACTACGTCGCAACTGCACAAAAGATGACACTTTCAAAATGGAAGACGATAAACTTAAGGACCGGCTCCTTAAGCGGGGCTACTCTATAACTTGCCTTAAGAAGGCCTTTAGAAAAGCCAGTGCTAGACCAAGAAATGATCTGTTGATCAAAAAACAACAACCCAACAAATCATCGACCGATGTAAATCTAAATGCCCTCCGGATTATCACCAGATTCGGTAGGCAGAGCAAACATGTTGGCAGGATTATCTCCAAACAGTGGCATCTGTTAAGCGTTGACCCTTCACTAGCTCCCTATGTACCAGTGAGACGCTTGATTACCGATCGTAAAACAAGATCACTTAAAGACAGTCTCACTCAAAGTGAGTACGTAGGAGAATATCGCACTGATCCATGCAAGAGACCTGGCACCTTTCGGTGCGGAGGTTGTAATTTATGTCAGTATATGAATTTTGGTGATAATATCCTGTTACCCAATGGTAAACCTTTTAGACCCACCCATTTCGCGAATTTCAAAACACCTGGAGTGGTATATTTACTTTTATGCCATAGTGGGGCATTTTACATCAGCAAAACTGAACAACCCTTTCATAAATGCGCTTCCAGACACATTATGTGTATGCGTAAGGCAGCCCCAGATCTTCCCCTTGGTCATCATATTCGAGACGCCCATGGTAGCAAGATCCCAAAAATCAAATTCCATATTTTGGACAGAATACACCCCAATTGTTTTGGTATCACTGCTATCGGAACGTGGACTATATACTTTTGCAAGCGTATCAAAAAAAGGTTGGATTCGCACTTGCAATAATTGCCTTATCAAGCAATTTTTCCTTCCTATGCTCACTGGCTGTTAATTCTTATCTTCTTTTTTGCAATAGTGATTGCTTAGCTTGTTGGTCACTATATGGACTGCCTTACTGGTGTCTGTTTGCGGGCTCACACTAATTTGCCGCGATTACGTTTTTGCAATGATGTCACCGTGGCTCGTATTGCTGCGATTGCATCATGACGCCGCACGTTGTTTGCGTGCATGCACACGTGCATGCGCCTGTGCCATTTACGGGCTTTATAAAGCCCATCACAGACGCCAATGGCGTCAGCTGCCATGGCATCTGTTGACACAATGGAAACTACTTCACTGCAGGTATTTATCCCCTGCCACTATCTGGTTACCCACTCCTCCTTATCCATAGGAACAGTTGAGTAGTTCCATTCTATGCAGACGTGTAGTTGGTTTTGCTTCCTGCATATGCACACCCTTGTGCATGTGGACTTCCATATTTGGTAAGTTGATCCTCGTTTTTGAGTTACCAAATTTAGCTAATGGACTGGGCAGTCTTGCCCTATTCTCTGCAAATGAGCATCTTTATTAGCCTGCTAACCATTTTCCTTCTTTTTTTTCTTAACCCTTTTTCTTTTACCCTTTTTTTTTCCTCCTCAGGTTTGGACCTTTGCTTGGTTGGCTTTATGTGAATGTCCTCCATGTGAACACGGAGATTTTTTTTCTCCACATACATTTCTTTCCTTTTGGTGCGTGTTTGATGCTGAAACAGGAGCTCTCTATACAGATCCTATTTTTTTTGAGTAAGGGCTCTTTCACACGTCCGTTCAGTTCGTCCGTTTTTTGGATGTCCGTTAACGGACCTCAATGCTTCCCTATGGGTTAGAGTCCGTTAGCGGATGAGCATCCGCTAACGTCCGTTAACATCCGTCTGCGGTAAGCTCCGTTTTTTTGGACGGAAGAAAACCCTATTTTTCTTCCGTCAAAAAAACGGAACGGACGTTAGCGGATGATCCGTTTACCATCCGATCCTCTAACGTCAGTTTTTCATCAAAATATGTAAAAAAAGTTCTAAAAAAAAAAAAAAACGGATGAAAAAACGGATGAAAAAAACTGATGAAAAACGGACGGAAAACGGAACGGAAACGGATGTAAACGGACGGAAAACGGACGAAAAACGGATGAAAAAACGGATCAACTGAAGGGGGAAAAAACTGATCTAAAAAACTGAACGGACGTGCGAAAGAAGCCCTTACACTTGCTTACTTTGGTAAAAATTATAATCACATGGCTGCGTTCCCTCTTGTCCCTCTCTCTATTTTCAAAACAACCCAAACCACCTTAGCTGCAATTAATGTTTAAGTTTTATTTATTTTTTATCTATAATATATGTATATATCTCTTTTTTTAATAGACATGTAACTTTATGACCTTATGATCGTCTGTAATACCCCCTGAAGAAGGATCACAGATACCGAAAACGCCTGTCGGGTTGGACTATTTTTGGTTTAATTTTTGTATGAAATAGGATCTGTATACCACTTGCATGTGGCTTTTATCCTTTTTTAGGACACACATTGATGTCCTGATTTAACATATTTAATAAAATGTGTTATATACTTTTCTACAATTTATGTGTTTGTGTCACTTCAAAAGTTCCACCCTTGAGGGGGTATTCGTCGTGAACGTAATCGACGTAAATCCCCATTCACGGACGAGTTACGCAAATGACGTAAAAAAAATTCAAATTTCCCTCGGTCACGGCGTCCATACTTAACATAGGATGCGCCACCTTCAGGCTGGTTTATCTTTACGCCGCGCAAACCTTACGGAAACGACGTAAACTACGACGGGGCGGCGCAAAAACGTTCGGGAATCGGCGTATTAGGCTCATTTGCATAGGCAAATGAGAAAACAAAGTTATGGCCACCTAGCGGCCGGCGTTGTCATTACATCTACGATCCGACGGTGTAATTCTTTTACACCTGTTGGATTTTTAGTGTATCTATGTGTAAGTGATTCTAAGAATCACACGCATAGATACCCATTGAGATACGACGGTGTATCTGACATACACCGTCGTATCGCCTCTGAGAATTTGGCCCTTTATGCATATAGCTTGTACCTACTCAGCTGATTCAATTGGAAGAGCCCCCCCCCCCCATTACTGCTTATCTTTCAGCTTATCTCAATTGTCACTGCTGTCAAAGCCTACTGTAGTTTGCTAAAGTACAGTGTATCACAAACAATTTGCATTTTTAAAATATTTTTTTTTTTTTTTTTTAGTCTTTGCTGCAGTTCAGTACTGCTGTTCACCTTCAAGCTTTTCTGAATCCACTTCCTGTCTACATGCACTCAAGAGATGGCTGCATAGCCTTTCTTAGGGTTGATTTGCTGATGGTGACAACAGTGTATCATGCCTGTACAATATGTCTCCAATTGACCCCTTGTAGTCTTCTTCGGAAGCTCATGTGTCAGGGTAACAATGCAGAAGCACAACTGGGAGGTATTTGTAACTTTAAAACAGGAATACATGAACAAGGAACTTCAAGGCAAGATCCCAGGTTTATTTTAGTGAAAATTTCAAATTCAAATTTAATGAATTACTTTTGAAATTATTGAAAATAATCACCCTAACTCCACACTATAAGACAGTCTCTTAAAGTGAACCAGGTAAATGAGAACCCTACAATATACTGTAGAGCTGCTGTACTAATTATCCCTCAAATTAGCAAAAACAAATGTTCACTACTTTTGAAATTAAAATAGCAAGCTAAAGCTTGTATAAGAATTTTTTAAAGAATAACATTTATGGAATTTTCAAGCTTACATAATAAGCACACAATAAATAAGGAAAAGGGGTTGGTTAAGGGCAAGTTCTCCCCCTGTGGCGCTTACAGCAAATACCTATTAAAGGTCCTTATAGTGCAAAATACAGGAAAATATTGAACAAGGAACTTCAAGGCAAAGTATCCAGGTTTATTTTAGTGAAAACTTCAGATGAAAATTTCATAAATAGTTTTGAAATTATTAAAAACAATCACCCCGAACTCAGTGCTATAAGACAGTCCCTTAATGTGAACCATGTAAATGAGAACCCTAAAATATAGAGCTGTTGTTCTAATTATCCCTCAAATCAGTGAAAACAAATGTTCTGAAAATATTATTATTATTTGCTTACTACTTTTGAAATTAAAGTAGAAATTTAAAGCATGTATAAGAATTTTTTTAAGAATAACATTCATTACATCTTCAAGCTTACATACGCACACAAGAAAGAAGGAAAAGGATACATTGAAAGGCAGATCCTCCCCTTGTGGAGGTTACAGCAAATACCCATCAAAGGTCCATACAGTGCAAAATACAAATGATGATTAAATGATACACGACCAAAAAGTGGGTCATGTAATCGCAGTACTTGATGTGGACGGAGAGCCAACTGCCTCTGTTACCACAGATGTACCTGTATACAATATTGGTACAGTAATTAAGTTTACATATAATCTAAGGCTGTTATAATGTAAAGAGGGTAGAAAATCATCAGTGCTACAAATGTAATGTTTCTGCTGCTAAATTAGCGGTATTTGCAAAGATTACCCAATCACATGCAAAGAAAATAAAAACAATCTGCATTTTTGCTTGCATATGATTGGATGATGGAAGTCAGCAGAGCTTCCCTTAATTTACTAAGCTTTGGAACAAATTTCCTTGCAGAGTCCAACTGCGCTTGCAAAGTGCACTGCCCATTTGCCTTTACTAAATCAACCCCATAGACTTTCTGTGCAAGGCACGCTATTTATGCAGGTCAGTTACAGCACAATAAATATATATAATCAATAGAAACTTTTTATTTTTAGAAAAGTAAAATAGTCTCTGGAAAGTTCTGATCTTAGCATAGTTAAGGGAAAGGTTTGTTCCAGCTAAGTAACAAGGGATGCTGGAAATCACAGCAAAATGTGTCCATTCATGTTTCATTACCTAATTACAAAGATAATACGATGGTAATGGTGGAATTTAGCTTGACTAAATCCACAGTGACTCCAGTGTCATTGTAAAGATAATGTTTAATTGCTGCTGATGAATAATGCATTATTATGAATTTTATACACCCTGAGGATTTTTATATTCAAATGGGACAATTAATTAAGATTAAATTGAGCTGTCACTGGGTGCAGTGCTAATAAAAGTTTATAAGTTCACTAGGTAATGTTGCCTCAGTTCAAAATGGAAGTGGCAGAAATGGGCATTTTATGTTGCTGATCGCATTGGGCATCATTTATTAAGCTGACGTCTGGTATTTGGCAATCTTGTGTCATTAACATTTTTTAAGTATGGGCTGCATCATAGAGCATATCAGTGAGGCCTCGTACACACAACCGAAAATCTTGTCGAAAAAGTAACGTCGTTTTCCTCGAAGAGGTTCTTGTCAGGCTTGACGAGATTCTTGTCAAGCTTTCTTTGCATACACACTGTCAAAACAAAATCTTGTCGTTCTCAAACGCGGTGACGTACAACACATACAACGGCACTATAAAGGGTAAGTTCGATTCCACTGGCGCCACCATTGGGGCTGCTTTTGCTAATGTAGTGCTACCCCGTTCAGGAGCTGCTGGTTGTTTTTGAGATCGGCGTATTAAGTTACCCTGTAATGTTGTCTAGGGGTGAGTAGAAGCAGTGAGCGAATGTCCAGTCAGCAATGGAGTTTTCAAATGCTTTATTTCCAAGGCCCAACACGGCCAACGTCAACAGGAAGTGGGATAGAACAGGTTGATGAAGCAGAAGAAGAACATTTGCAGTATCAGGCCCAGGATAGTTATGGAAAGCAACCCTGCTTTCATCAGTAGCACGGTTCGTCGCTACTCTACCCAGAGTGGGTGAAGCGCCTCCGGACAGACTTCTGCCACAAGCCTGGCAGCCGGAGTGTCACTTAGATTGCTGAGAGGAACAGACCTCTGCCACAGGCCTGGCTCGGGCCTCTGCCACAGGCCTAGTACTTGAATGAGTTAAATGGATTCTTGAGCGAATCCTCTAAATAAATTCAGTCAGAGTCACCGGTTGACAGTTTGAGATGCATCTGTCAGTCTCCCGGTCACCGGATCCCCGATGGTTCGTTAGAGCCCTTTTGGATCACCTGCCTCCGGGTTATCCTCAAGCCGATGCCCCACTGAAGGGCACCCAGCCTGGGATCCTTCTTAGTGTAGCTGGGGACCCAGTAAGTCACCAGGACCCCTTTCAGCATTTGTATGGAACTCCGCATAGCATGTGGCCCCGGGGCCTGTTGGATGCACACACCCTAAAGGTGGATGCCGCACCTGGAACCCGTGAAGAAAAAAAGAAAATGGCGTCTGCCACAGATATACCCTCCCCCAGCATGCCCCGCGATTGGCCTCTTCCCAAGGTGTCAATGGATGAACCATAAGCGCCTTGCAGTCAGGAGCTGTTTTTACAGAATACCAGGTTGGCTTTGCTCTTTTCTCTGTGAGGACTACTTGTTCTCATCTGGAGTCTTCCACGTGAATGGGTGTCCTGTGCCCTAACCCTTTCTCCCAGGAGAACAATGAGGGTAAACAAAGTTGCGCAAATCATTTCTTGTAGTTAATCTAACCATTTTTAAATTCTCATTTGTTGTGATTCGCACCAAAGCAATGCAACCCAATTATGTATTAGGTGTCTTTTCTGCCCAGATCTGAGGAACTAGTATGGTGAAGCATGTGGGTACTCTCTCCATATAAAGGTAACAACTGCTATTACAGCATGCTACAGAGGGAGACATAAAAGGGGGGGGGGCTAGCTCCAGGGGAAAATATTTGTGCTAATTCAGTCACAGGTGTAAAGCTCGGACACTCTTCCTCTCAGAAAAAAAATGCGGCAATGCAGTTTTGGCAACAGAGCTGGCATTTCTTGCCAGTTTCTAAATATATTTCTGTTTGCTTGCATCCTAAAGGGGGGGAGGGTCATAGATAATGTGGCAAATTTACAGAGACATCCGCTACCAACAGAAAAGCATGGCCTGGCTAGGTTGCTTTTATAATTCATCTTTTATTTCAAATAGTACAGCCCTGTACCAAGCATGTACATTTGGCGCTAAACATGTATTAACCACTTCCATGCCAGGCACGTATACTACACCTTCCTGCCCAAGCCAATTTTCAGCTTTCAGCGCTGTCGCAATTTGAATGACAATTGCGCGGTCATGCTACACTGTACCCAAACAAAATGTTAACCCTCTTGGGCATGGAGTTCACCTAAGCTTCAAAGGTTGCCATTGGACTCCTCTTTCACTCCTCAATGGCGACATCAAGGAGCTGTTGGATGTTAGAAACCTTTTGCTCCTCCACCTTCCATTTGAGGATCCCCCACAGATGATCTATAGGGTCTAGGTCTGGAGACATGCTTGGCCAGTCTATTACCTTTACCCTCAGCTTTTTCAGCAAGGCAGAGGTTGTCTTGGAGGTGTATTTGGGGTTGTTATCATGTTGGAATACTGCCCTACGGCCAGTCTCCGAAGGGAGGGGATACGCTCTGGATTAGTATGTCACAGTACATCTTGGCATTCATGGGTCCCTCAATAAACTGTAGCTCCCTAGTGTCGGCAGCACTTTTGCAGCCCCAGACCATGACACTCCCACCACTATGCTTGACTGTAGGCAAGACACACTTGTCTTTTCTACTTCTCACCTGGTTGCCGCCACACACGCTTGACACCATCTGAACCAAATAAGTTAATCTTGGTCTCATCAGACCACAGGACATGGTTCCAGTAATCCATATCTTTAGTCTGCTTGTCTTCAGTAGGAATGAGCCGAACACCCCCGTGTTCGGTTCGCACCAGAACCATCGAAAAGACCGACCGTTCGCGCGAACATTTAGAACCCCATTGAAGTCTATGGGACTCGAACGTTCGAATTCAAAAACGCTCATTTTAAAGACCAATATTCAAGTTATTGTTGGAAAACGTCTTTGAGAACCCGGGTCTTGCGCGAGGGAACATGTATCAATGGAAAAAAGTTTAAAAAACGGTTGTTTTTTCAGGAGCAGGACTCCTGAAAAAACAACCATTTTTTAAACTTTTTTTTCCATTGATACATGTTCCCTCGGGCAAGACCCGGGTTCTCAAAGACGTTTTCACAGGCAAACTATAGACACCCAGCAGGTACAATATTTAAAGGAATTTTTCATTTTTTTTTTTTTTAAGTTAAGCATCAGTAAAACCACTGCTCCAGGAGCAGTGATTTTACTGATGCTTAAATAAAAATTAAATAAAAATTCCTTTAACCACTTTAGCCCCGGACCATATTGCTGTCCAATGACCAGAGTACTTTTTGTGATCCGGCTCTGCGTCGCTTTAACTGACAATTGCGCGGTCATGCGACGTGGCTCCCAAACAAAATTATCTTAGGCAGACTTTTTGGAAAATTGGTGAGCCAAATTCACAAGCAGGAAATTATGTACCTCCTAGGGGGGTACTGATACATTATCATGTCAATATGGACCAAAGCCTCTGAGGAATGTTTCCAACACCTTGTTGAATCTATGCCACAAAGACTTAAGGCAGTTATGAAGGCAAAAGAGAGTCCAACCAGGTACTAGCAAGGTGTACCTAATAAAGTGGCCGGTGAGTGTATATCTTCAAATTATTATTTTGTTGATGTAAAGCGGAATCTCATAGGACATTGCTACCTCTTTACTCCTTGTTTTATTAAAAAGTTATATATATATATATATATATATATATATATATATATATACATATACTGTATATACTATGAATATGGGCCTTAATGATGCAGTGCAGCTTGTATACATATTTGAAAAATGTTATGTAAAACCTGTTTTTTCGTTTTTCATTTTACCAGACTTTAAAAGTCACAACTGGCAACTCTGCAAAGCTATGCAAAACATAGAACTAAACGTACATTTTTTTTTTTGCAGGATTAAGAAGCTCGGTAAGCACACAATGGGAATTTTTCACACTGGAGATGTGTCAGATGTGAATATTTCAGTGTCATGTAGTAGAATAAACAAAATCAGCCTGCTCAGACAGACAATGATGAAAAATTACAAAACAAGAAGTCAGCAATGTGCCAGTCATGTAAGTTCTGGCTGGAGTCATCTTAACATTATTGTAGCGCTGAAGCAGACATACTGAGAACTTGATAAACAACCCCTCGGAGAACTATAATTGAATTACACTGCAGTCTGAAGCTCTTCACATCGCATGGCTGAAAGGAGTCTTTACACATTACATATTGCTGACTGCTAACATTGAGATTTAACTCGTCGTTTCCACAGAAATATATGTATTACTACATTTGTGTGATAGTACTCCAGAAACATTTCACATAGGCCACAACAAATGGTGCCTCTTATGATTTAGATATTTCTGAACACACAGGGATGAGATCTCTGCATTCTGTATGAATTGTAGATGTATTATAATTCACCAAATACAACTAATGCCGCGCACACACAACAAAACGCAGTGATGTGTAACACTACAACGAACCGAGAAAAAATGAAGTTCAATGCTTGAGAGCATGCATGTTTTTTTCTCCGTCGGAATTCCATACAGCCAAACGGAATTTCCAATAAAATATTCTGTCCGTCTAAAAAAAAAAAGTCCGTTGGAATTTCAGACGGAAAAAGTCTGATGGGGCATATACACACGGTCGGAATATCCGATGAAAAAAATTATGTTGGACTTTTTTCATCAGAAATTTCGTCCGTGTGTACGTGCCATAATTTAGAAAGTAACCATGGTTGCCTTCTTGTTAAGAGGGACACTCAGATTGGTTTAAGGTGTCTAAAGAGTGTTGCACTCTTTCTCCTCCTTCCCCTCCCCTCCTTTATATTTGTCAGTTTTTTTTGTGGCAGGTACCCGATCCCCTAATTCTGGTAAGATTGTCATGGCAATCTGAGGGGAAGTTCAGTTTTTTTCTGACAGGTACCCGATCCCCCAATTCTGGTCAGATTGTCAAGGCAATCTGAGAGGAAGTTCGGCAGGGACGTGCAGTCAGGGGAGGCAGAGCCATGAGCATAAAAAAATAAAAATAAACAATTGACTTTGAGGGTCATAGCTTGGGGACCAGAGGGCACAGAGACCCCAAATTGAGGACCTTCACCACCACTGGTCACAATTTGGGGCTCCTATCATCTATAGTTCCGGAGATACAGGGCTCCTTGCGCAGCCTGTCAGAAGCTAAATAGAGAGCAGCCAGTTTAAATGCAAGCTGGTACACTCTGTTTGCAGCAGACTGAGGGGATAAGCTCACAGTGCCTCTCCTCACTTGTTGTTAGAGGCACTGAGCTCAATGGACAGCTTGGAGTCTTGGGCCAATGGTAAAGTACCATTGGCCCAAGCTGTCCAATAAAAATGCTGGAGTGGAGGCTGGCCTCTTACTGCAGTGTCATAGAATGGGGCATGTGTCTAAAAGACAAATATGCACTGCAACACTCCTCAGCGCAACAGTGCATTGTATAACTGTGTCTTGTATGTTACACTGCACTGCATTAAAATGTGAACAGCATGTATATTTTGTGTGCTAAGGGACATTACTGCCCTTTTATTTTAAATAGGCTGTCAGACACAGTGTGTTAACACATGAAAGCTTGTGCACTGTAGCATGTTGCATTGTGGTGTGAATGGGCCCTAAAAGTACAGGCATACCCCACTTTTAAGTACACAATGGGGTTTATTTACTAAAGCTGGAAAGTGCAAAATCAGGCTCACTTCTGCATAGAAACCAATGAGCTTCTAACCCCAGCTTGTTCAATTAAGCGTTGGTAATAAAACCAGGAAGCTAAATGGTTTCTATAAAGAAGTGAGCCTGATTTTGCACTTTCCAGCGATAGTAAATAAACCAATTGTGTACCTAAAAGTGGGGTATGCCTGTAACTGTGTGAAATCAACTGCAACCAGCCATGATTAACTGCAGGTACTCAATGGCATACTCCACTGACTTCTGTTGCATGTGTTAGTGCCATTGTAACAATGACAGTATTTTGTTATCAAACTCGGCAACACATTTACATATTTAGCAATCATGGCAGTTAGTGGGTTGCAATTCTGAATAAATGGTGGAAATCATCTATGACCAGTCATGGAACATTGATAGTCTATTGCAGGGTTTCTCAACCAGGGTTCATTGGATCCCTAAGGTTCCTACAGACTTTGCTAGAGATTCTTTGAGCAATGAGCAATTTCTGCATCTAAGAGAAGTTCCAACTCACACCATCGATCTTTATAGCTATCTGTAAAGGGGTAATTTTTCCCAGTGACTATAAGTATATGGACCACTATTTTCCACTGACCATCTCACTAACATACCATGAGTTGTAGCTAAAGTCATTTTTAGTAGGGGTTCCCTGGGACCTGAAAGTTATTTCAAGGTTCCCGTGTGTTGAAAAGGTTGAGAAAGGCTGGTCTACTGGCTACCTTTACAACTTGGGCTAATGACTACAAACATTATTTAAAAATAGGAGGTGGGTTGATGCTGGCAATGTTGGCCATCAGCTTTAAGGTTTACAGAAAAAATGAACTAACATAAATTATAATTAGTATCATAAAAATGATTCTATCCTGAACTTATAAATAAAGATTTAAAAAATTGGAGGGGAAGTGGGGGTGGCATGAATTTAATGATAATACGAGCCATTTGAAACTCTACATCATTGGACAAATAGTGACTCCTAACTTGTACAACACGTGTGCTTTCCAGCCAACGCGTGTCTTCGGTACCAGTAATACAAAGGCACGCACTGTATTACCAAATTCGGTCAGAGCTTATGCTTTGTTTTAAATACAATATGTCAGAGCAAGTTATTTCAGGACGCCGCTTTCTATGTGTTGTGAATTCTTTAGCCAGATTTGGACCAACATTAAAAATCATCCATGGATGTTATACAAGAGCTTTCAATATCACACATGTACTTAGTTATAAGAATATTGCTTTATTTGTAACATTCATAGTAGCATAACATCTATTTCAGTCCATAAAAGCAGAGATGTATTGAAAATACCAGTACTGAAGTAGCTGCAGATTATAAAAGTAGAATTCTGGAAGAAAAAAACAAAACATATGTACAGTGCTCATAAGTTTACATACCCTAGCAGAATTTATGATTTCTTGGCCATTTTTTCTGGGAATATGAATGATAACACAAAAACTTTTATTTTACTCATGGTTAATGTTTGGCTGAAGCCTTTAATTATCAATCAACTGTGTTTACTCTTTTTAAAACATAATGGCAACAGAAACTACCCAAATGAAATTATCAAAAGTTTACATACCCCAGTTCTTAATACCGTGTATTATCCCCTTTAACATCAATAACAATAACTGAAGTCTTTTGTGGTATTTGTGGATAAGGCTGTATCTTCTCAAATGGTAAAGCTGCCCATTCCTCTTGGCAAAACGCCTCCAGTTTCTGTAAATTCTTGGGCTGTCTTGCACGAACTGCACATTTGAAATCTCCCCAGAGTGGCTCAATGATATTTAAAAAGAGTAAACACAGTTGATTGATAATAAATGGCTTCAGCCAAACACTAACCATGAGTAAAATAAATGTTTTTGTGTTATTCAAATTCTCTGAAAAATGTCCAAGAAATCATAAATTTTACCAGTGTATGTAAACTTATGAGCACAACTGTACATCAGTCTGTCCAGAGCAGTAACATACATTTTTTTTTTAGCTGTTGATCCTGTCCCTATTTTTTCCAATTGCACCCTATGCATACAAAGTGTATTGTGCAATGCATGTAGGGGCATTTAAAGCATTGCCTATGGACAATATAGGGTCCCAAAGTTTTTTTACCATTTCACAGATGCATGCAATTTTAAGGCTTGACATGTTGGATTTCTATTTACTGTGCGCTACCCCATCTTTTATATTTTGCCAAACTATTTGGTAATATATTGTGTTTATGTGCTGTACTATTAAGTTTAGTGTATTTTTTACTGAAAATGTGTGTTTGTTAACCACTTAAGGACCACCGCATGTACATTTACGTCGGCAGAATGGCACCGACAGGCACATCAACGTATATATACGTTGGTGCCTTGGGGGGGATCGGGGGTCCGATCGGACCCCCCCCCCCCTGTACATGCGGCGGTCCGCGCGGCTGCAGGAGCGATCCGACAAGTGGGGGCGGCTATCCGTTTTCACCCGCCCCCTCCGGATCGCTCCCAGCCAATGCGCACGCCCGCCCGCCCTGTCACTTCCTCCTCCTGTGTAAACACAGGAAGGAGGAAGCGACGTGATCTCTCCCTCGGCGTTTGTTTCAAGCGCCGCTGAGGAGAGATCACAACACAACAAGTAAGTCTGCACCAACAGCACACTTACACACAGACACAAACACATTTAACCCCCGCGATCGCCCCCCCCCTCCCCCCTGTCACAGTGTCACTGAATGCAGTAATCATACATGTATGATTACTGTATTTAGTGTCAGTGTGACAGACAGTGTGACAGTCAGTCAGTGTTAGTGTCAGGGTAGCCCCCCCCACCCCCCCAATAAAGTTTTAACCCCTTGATCACTGCCCTAGTTAACCCTTTCACTCCCTATTGCCAGCATCACTAAGCGATCATTTTTCTGATCGCTGTATTAGTGTCGCTGTTCCCGCTAGGTAGCTAATTTTTTTTTAATGCGATTTTTTTTTTACTAAAGACATGTGGCTAAATAAATTTTGGCCTAAATGTTTGACTAAAATTTAGTTTATTGGTTTTTTATTATAACAAAAAGTAAAAAATATTGATTTTTTTTCAAAAATGTCGCTCTATTTTTGTATATAGCGCAAAAAATAAAAATCACAGAGGCGATCAAATACCACCAAAAGAAAGCTCTATTTGTGGGAAAAAAAGGACGCGAATTTTGTTTGGGAGCCACGTCGCACGACCGCGCAATTGTCTGTTAAAGCGACGCAGTGCCGAATCGCAAAAACCCCTTGGGTCATTTGCCAGCGTATTGGTCCGGGTCTTAAGTGGTTAAACCGTTGTGCTTTTGTATGACCTAAGAAATTGGAATTACTGTAACACTATTTTATTTTCTAGGGAATCTGCTTTCAGAAAATATATAATGTTTGGTGTGTTACGTAATCTTCAGACTTAAATTGCACAAAATTCTAAAATGGTTCTGACAGCAAAAGGGTTAAAGAACATATAGATACTTAATGAAAATACCAATTTACCAGCCTCTGGGTCTGTTGCACAATCATATCAAATACTGGATGCTAAGTGAAATTCCAGATGTCCATGCAAGGGATGCATGCAATGGATTAATGCAGTATTAAAGGGGTTGTAAAGGTTCATGTTTTTTCCACCTTAATGCATCCTATGCATTAGGGTGAAAAAACATCTTACGATCATTGGCCCCCTCAGCCCGCCCCCCCCCCCCCGTTTCACTTATCTGTGCCTTGGAAAGTCCTGCATCGCGAATGGGCTCTTCTTTTGCTCGGTCTTCTCGGCTCTTCATTGGATAGATTGATAGCAGTGCAGCCATTGACTCGCCCTGCTGTCAATCAACTCCAATGACGCCAGGGGCGGGAGGCAGGGCCAAGTCCTGTAGTCGGCGGCTATGGATGCCAAATACAGGACTCAGGAGCGCACCCGCAAGGTAACCTCCTTAGGAGAGTGCTTCCCAGAGGGGGTTATCAGAAGCGGGGAGGAGCCTAGACAGCCGCCGCGGGACCCCAGAAGACGGGTATCGGGGCCACTCTGTGCAAAGCGAACTGCCGAGTGGAGATAAGTATAACATGTTCGGATATAAAAAAATATATAAAAATAACAAACCTTTAGTATCACCTTAAGGTATGAAGTTTCGATAATTACAATTTTAACTGCTGATTCACGTAACATTTTCACTAGGTGAAAAAGCAATACGGGCATACCCCACTTTTAAGTACACAATGGGACCAGAGCATTTATGTAAAATGAAAATGTACTTAAAGTGAAACAATACCTTTTTTCACTTATAGGGTGTAGTGGGGGTGTCAGGAGCTGTAGTTGAGGTCTCAGGGGCTGTAGTGGGGGTGTCAGGGGCACACTGGAACAGGGCGGGCTATGCTCTCGGAGCTTCAGCTCCTTCTACTGCAGGTGCAAAATGTCTGTACAGTACTTGTAAGGCACTTTACATACTCACGGGTATGTCCTTACTCGCGAGTGCATGTAAAGTGAGTGTACTTAAAGCGGGGTATGCCTGTATTTGGTGGTTAGATTAATTTACCATTTTATCTGAATAGCTGGACGTACCAGTGCTTCTGTCACAGGACACCGGTGCACCTCATAAATGTAAATAACAGATACAAAAATGTATGTAGGCTTTCTAACTAACATGGTATTACACTCAGTGGTGTAAGCAGCTCAAGCTAGGGCAATTACATGACCTTTCTGTAAAACTCACAGATTTTCTTTTTTCTCCTTTAAGAGAACTGAAAATATTTCTATAAGAGAATGAGCAGATCTAGCAGTGTTTCATATCACTTATGGAGTTTTCTATGTCCTAATAAATTGCTTGCAATTAAAAGGACAATGTAGAGGTCATATATATATTTAGCACTTTCAATAACAGTCATAGTGACTCATTGATTGCTAGAGCCACTGTCTGATGTTCCAAAGAGTGAACTGTTCTAATCAAGGATGATTATGATGGTGTTTAATAAAGTTTAATGCAAACTATATTAATAGTTTAAGGCTGGCTTCACACTGGAGAATGTGGCGGCTCACAGCAGAGTCCGATACGTCTCCATTCACTGTTTCAGGTCCAATGTCAGCCCAAATTTTGGGCTGAATTCGGACCGGAAACGGATCAGAAGACATACAGGGCTCCTGTGCAATTTGCTCTGGAGCCACAAAGGTGGGATGTGCGAATCGGCTCCATATAGAGCTGGTCATAATCTCCTGCTATGCGAATTGAATGCGAGAAAAACGCATCCAATTCGCAACAGTGTGAACCCAGCCTAAAGCTGGATACACACCATGCAACTTTTATTGTTCGATTTCTCTTGGATTTACCTTTAACAATATAGTGCAAGAGCCTGATTGCATACAAATTTTAATTGTTTTACGTTTGACCTCATATTATATGTTTTTGGTAAATTATATATTTTTGGTAAAAAGAAAATAGTATAATGTGTATCCAGCTTAAAGGGGTTGTAAACCCTAATGAAAAAACTTCTGTCACTGACCGGCCCCCCAGTCCCCACGTTTAACTCGCCTGAACCACGTATTTCCCACGCCGGAGATGCGCTCTTCCCCACTGCCCGTTGTCTTTGCTCTAAATTGGATAGATTGATAGCAGCACATCAATTGGCTCCCACTGCTGTCAATCAAATCCAATGTCGCGTGTGTCGGGGGGATGGGGCAGAGTCAGACATTCTGCATCTATGGACGCATATGCTGGACTCTGGAGCATTCCCGGAAGGGTACCCCCTGGGAGAGCGCTTCTCCTAGGGGGTTATACGATGCTGGAAGGAGCTACCAGCGCCGCCGGGAGACCCCAGAAGTTGAGAATCGGGGCCACTCTGGGCAAAACAAACTGTACAGTGGAGGTAAGTATGAAGTTTTTGTTATTTAAAAAAACAAAGAAAAAACAGAAAGCCTTACAATCACTTTAAGGCTAGGTTCACATTGTTGCGAATTGGATGCGAGGGAAAAACCACATCCAATTTGCATAGCAGGAGATTGTGACTGGCTCTCTATGGAGCAGATTCACACATCTCCTAGGCGAATTCAGCCCAAAATTCAGGCTGAAATCTGACCTGAAATGGTGAATGGGGATGCACCGGACTCCTGCTGTGAGCCTCTGCGTTCTCCCGTGTGAACCCAGCCTTATTTAATTTTGGTATGTTAAAAAAAAATCTAGTTTTGCATGGGAGGGAATAATTTAACTCTCCTTTCAATCATACATATAGCTACACTGCCATCTTGTGGTAGTTTTAAAGTAATACATGTCTACTAGAACACTTGAAAATATGTATGACAAATCATATTATTTGAATGGGAATCCACAAGGGCATTATATCTAGAGAAAAAGTAGAAATTTTCTATCAGTTTTCACAGTATTTTTTAAATCTCTTTATTTATTATCTTCTCAAAAAGACAGATGCTGTACAAAAAAAAACATTTGAACAAAAAGGATAAAAACATTACAGAATCTTTGGAGGCATAGATTTCACATTTTCACCTGCAGAATCATAATACTAATACCATCTTCTAAAACAAACTGTAGGGTATACACCTGCAGGGGGAATTAACAGAGCTCACTTTCACTGTGGTTATAGTAAGCCTTTCACAATTCACAGTAATTTATATTTTGCTTTCTTACCATTTATCACAATATGCAAACTGTTTTCTCAAACAATAATTTGGAACTAGCAAACTTTGACTCTTACCTAAAATTGTAGAGCACCTGTGCTGTCATCCATAGTTCTTACAATTATACAAGTAAATCATTTCATACACACAAAGTGAAGTAACGCAGAAGACACCAATGTGATCTGCCCCTTGCATGCACGTGTAGCTCACTCTCCAATATGCATGCCACCATTTATACCTGCTACAGCTGACACTAGCCAAACTTATTTTATGCACAAGGGATGACATGCTATTTGTGAAGTCTGTGCAGCTGTTTAAAGGTCTTCTGTGAGTTAGGGGCCCCTTAAAGCTATACAGCAGGGGTAGGCAACATGGCGTCCTCCAGCTGTTGCAGAACTACAATTTCCATCATGCCTCTGGGTGTAATTGTAACGGCCAGCCTTGCAATGCCTCATGGTAAATGTAGTTCAACAACAGATGGGCTACTGGTTGCCTATCCCTGGCTATACAGTATATGTGCCAGATGGGTGCAGGGATCTGGATGGTGTTTATTGTCTCACCTCAGTTGCATTTTACACCTCAAGAGAGTTCATGGTATCAATAACACTACTCCTTGCTACATGTATGTTTGTATCTAACTTTCTAACTATATATCTGTAGCACCCCCTAGCTAGTGTGCTAGTGTGATATTTTTTTGTTGTTATTGTAGGTAAAATGTTCATGCTTGGCTGGCAGCCAGTCTGTGTTTTTTTATCTGTGTCTGGGCAGAGACTCAGGGAGCAAATTTGATACATCCCCCTACTTCTAGAAACTTGGAGAAGATTCTAGAAGAATGAGAGTGGAGTTATGGAGGAGTTGCCTGGAGTATT
Source organism: Rana kukunoris (assembly GCA_029574335.1). Taxonomy (NCBI): domain Eukaryota; kingdom Metazoa; phylum Chordata; class Amphibia; order Anura; family Ranidae; genus Rana; species Rana kukunoris. The sequence continues at coordinate 140,298,113 of CM056052.1, forward strand.
CATGAGGTCCCTGACTAATCCCCAAAAGATAGCTTGACAGGGGACAGGCCCCCTCAAATAATCAGAGAACACTGCCGGGCAAATATACAGGGAGGAAGAAAAGTGGACTGGTGAGTGTTACAGTCAGGGAGGATTGAGAGGCAGCCTGAGAGGACTGGGTGAGAGCAGTCTGAGATGGATGCAGAGTCAGTCTGGGAGGACTGTGAAAGTTTAGTCAAGAGGGGTGGAAAAAGGGGCAACTGCAACCAGGTGGGTTGGCAGTGCTTGAAGAAGTGGTGCTGGGATCAGCAGCCACAGAAAGACAGATGGACGCCAGGACTTTGCTACACAAACAAGGGGCCCGCAGTCCTTGCCTGTAAAGGGCATTTGCTACAGTACCAATCTTACAGTGCCAGCTGGTCCTGGGAATTGTAGTGCTTCAAGCAAGTGTTGTGCTGGAGAAAGCTGAAGACTGTAAATAGCGTATACAGAAGAAGTTTGTCCCTGAAAAGTTCTACTAAAGTCAAGTAGGCATCCCATATTACCCTTTACCCATCCAAGTCAAACCCCCTAGTAAAAATACAAAACAAATCACTGGACTGTTCCTTGCCCCAAGTGTGCTGTGAAAACGCGTTGTGCCTGGCTGTGCAAGGTGGGGGAACCCTTTCTACTTGCAGCTGCTCTCGGGGTGCGCTACTAATCTTTCCATCTAACCAGAGTAACAAAGTGTTTGCACTTGTGCAGTAGCCCTAAAAACCTTCTCGTGCAAAGGCCCTTTAATGACTGTGCCATCCACTAGTTATGGAATATGAAGTGGTGTGCTTCTCACTTCCAGAATCAGAGAACGACAAATTTTGAGTTCTGATCTGATGTGTAAGTAACCTAGGGGTAGAATCCCCCCTCCCTTTTTCTATCAGACCATATCGGTATTCATATATATTTTTTTTTCAGGAAGTGGAATATAGTCCATGAAACGCATCAAGCTTTTTGGATGCAGCTATCATATAATCATGCGTTCATAATTAGATCTTATACATGAATTTTATAGAGTTTTGTGCAATGATGGATTTTAATACAACTCAAGGAATGCATATCAGCTCATATTAATACTTTTCATCTCTGTTATGTGTTATGTTTCTTTATGTGTACCACTACGAATCAACAAATGTGCCATTGATTTAAAGTCCCAACTTCCTGGGCTTGCGTGCAGACGGGACCTTCTTACAACCTACAGAGGTGTCCTGGACAGGAGGCACAGGAGGAGCAAGAGAGGACAGTGGGAAAGAGCACTGCCAGGCAAGTCTCAAGGGAGGAACAACAAGTTGCAGCCAAGAGGGCCGGTGAGTGATACACAGTCATGAGCGGACTGGGAAGGCACGCCAGAGAGGACTGGGAGATTGCAGTCTGGGATAGGTTCAGAGCCAATGGAGTGGACTGTGGTGACACGGGCAGGTGAGAGAGGCAGCTGCAGCCAGGAGAGCTGGCAGGGCCTGAAAATGTGACACTGGGCTCAGTAGCCACATGGACAGCTAGCACCAAGGACTACCATATTTTTGCTACATCAAAGGGGCCCGCAGTCCCTGCCTGCAAAGGGCATCTGCTTTAGGCCTGGCTTAGCCAGTGTCAGGCCTACAAATTAGTGCTAGCCAGGCATTGCACACCCCCTGCGTCCCCTGGTTAACTATTTGGAAGCCGATTACAGCTGTTATGTACTGGAACGTACCTTGTAGCCAGAGCCTAGTGTGCAGGAGGAGGTCTCTCCTACAGCCCCGGCTCTGGAGCTGCTGGAGTGGGGACAGCAAGCTCGGGAGTGCGGCGAGGTAGGAGTGCCTGGTGATGACAGCAGTCCGGCACGGTTGGTGGTCCTTCAGGACGGTTAGTGCAGGAGACAGCGTCTCTGGAGCCGGCACAGGTACTGGATAACAGGAGCTTGTGGAGCAAGCCAGGTTAGGTGCAGGACAATAGCTGATATCAGGGTCAACAAGCCGGGTAAAGCAGGTAATCAGGAAGTTACTCTTGGTAAGTGCAAGCGTAGTCAGATTCAGGTGCTTGGTCTGGTAACGGTTCTGGCCATTAGTATGTGTGCGCACCGGAGCCTATTGGCAGGTCCCTGACAACAGCCCTCAACGCCAACCAGCTGCCATTATTCAGATGGCCAGCGCTAGCATAAATCTATGTATTGTTCTTCAGTGGCGGTGCGGGAGTGAGAGGGGGCGGCGCTCCTGCGCCCTCCATGTACGCACCACCACTGGCTGGGACACATGCCTTATCTGCATTCAGAAGATGAATGATCATTGAATTTCTATATTTGCGCTTCGATTGATCTGAAAGATGGTGAATCAGGATCAGATACCTAATCATGATCAGTGATCTGTCCTATAATATCTCCAACTTTAAACCAGAATTCCTTCAAATTCCAACAAGACCAACAAATATAACGCATATTACCCTCCTCCTTTCCACAATGCCAACACAGGTTAGTCCTTTCCAGATAGATTTTTATTGAGCAATATTGGAAATCCGTATCACTGTGTTAGAATTTTATAACACAGCTTTTGATACAAGGGGCCAGATTCAGGAACAGTTAGGCTGGCGGATCCAGTGATCCGCCAGCCTAACTGTGACTTTGAGCCGGCGTTTCTGTTTTCTGTAACCAGAAAACAAGAAACGCCGGGTTGAAGCTCCGATGCGAGCAGCGTAACTGAGTTTTGCCATCGCATCGTTACTTCAACTTAAAAATGGCGCCGGGGGCGTTCCCGCCGATTTCCGCTCAAAAAATATGTTAATGAGCGGAAATCGGCAATTCACGATCGCATTCCGGCGCGACGCAGTGACGTTACGACGTTTCCGGACGGGATACGCGGCGCATAGTTATACCTACATGGGGTTGGAATATCCTATGTTAGGTATAGGCGTCGTCATCGCGTCGGAAAAAAATAAAAAAACGTCGCTTGCGTAAAACGGTCATGAATGGGAATGTGACGTCATTGACGTTCATTCACAGATTTTGGAGCATGCGCACGGGGATGTTTTGACACTCGACGCATGCGCAGTACGTTGGCGGCGGGATCGCGCTTAGTTAGCATACTACACGCCCCGTACCCGCCCAATTTGAATTCCGCCGGCTCATTTGCGATGCGCTGCCGCAACTTTAGGAGCAAGTGCTTCGTGAATGACAGCACTTGCTCCTAAAATTTCTGCAGCGCAACGCAAATGAGAAGCGTTACTCCAGAGCAAAGATGCTCTGGACTACCTGAATCTGGCCCTTAGTGGCCGTTTAGGAGTAGTGGGCAAAGTATAGAATATAGCACCGCTGCCCTTCAGAGAGTGTAATGTCTAAGTCCCTTTCCCATTTCTGGAGAAATCCTGGAACAGAACCCACAGGTGGATGTATTAAGAATTTATATACCTCGGATACCTGGATTGGTGCTTTTACCAGGCATAGATTTAACCAGAGACGTATTAGAATGGTCTGACAAGTCTCTGCGGAGAAGAGAGCTAAGAAAGTGGGTACGTTTTACATCCTCCATGAGTCCAATGGCATATTAAACATCGACTGTATTTCTGCCCTAGTCTTCAGCCTCGATTCTTCAAGGTAAAGTTTACCTCGTCTTAAAATTTGTTTGAAACCACTGTCTGTGTAGCCTGGGGGAAATGACACAATATTAGGTAAAGGCGAGTCATTTCCCCTTCTGTCTTATAAAAGAGATGGCTTTGTTGCACTACTCTCAGAGTAGCCCCTATAAAGGGATGATGTCGTAGGGTTCCAAGTGATCTTAGACTTAGCCATGGCACACATTGAAGTGGGATCTAAGTACAGGATTGTTCAATCTCTAACCAGGCTTTATATCCCCCATCTCTACACCAAGCTAGTACCCTAGCAAGGTGCACTGCCTGGTAGTATAAAATCGGATCCGGAAAGGACATGCCTCCCTGGGTTTTAGGCATAAGTAAGAGATGGTAGGATACGTGTGGATGTTTTTTTGCCCTGATAAAGACACTACGTAATGATTTCAAAATGATCTTGAATGAGAAGTCATGAGGGGGGGGGGGCACGGCCTGAAGAAAAAAATATGAACTCAGTTTTAACCACTTCCCCACCGCGCCATAAGCATTTTACTGCTACGGCGCGGTGGAGTTGCTTTGACACGACGTCCCTGGGACGTCCTCGTGCACTTCCGCGATTGCGCGTCCCCTGGGACGCGCTCGCGAAAGTGTCCGTGCTCGCCGGGTCTAGAAGACCCGGCGCATCACGGATCACGGTAAATTGCCGCTGATAGCGGCCGTTTACCACGTGATCGCGCCGTCGAATGACGGCGCGATCACTTGTAAACAAACCGGCGTCATTTGATGACGCCGGTTCCTCCCTCTCCTCGCTCTCCGCTCTGTACCGTTCGGTACAGTGTGCGAGGAGAGGGGGGGGGAGCGGGGTGTCAGCAGCTGAGCTGTGGCTGGATCTGTGACAAATGCAGTCACAGATCCAGCCATCCCTCAAAACATCCCAGCTCTGCAATCCCCTAGTACCCTGCAATCCCCCCAGTACCCAACAATCCCCCAGTACCCAACAATCCCACAGTACCCCACAATACCCCAGTACCCCACAATACCCCAGTACCCCACAATACCCCAGTACCCAACAATACCCCAGTACCCAACAATACCCCAGTACCCAACAATACCCCAATACCCAACAATACCCCAATACCCAACAATACCCCAATACTCAACAATACCCCAATACTCAACAATACCCCAATACTCGGCAATACCCCAATACTCGGCAATACCCCAATACTCGGCAATACCCCAATACTCTGCATGATACTCGGCAATACCCCAATACTCGCCAATACCCCAATACTCGCCAATACCCCAATACTCGCCAATACCCCAATACTCGCCAATACCCCAATACTCGCCAATACCCCAATACTCGCCAATACCCCAATACTCTGCATGATACTCGGCAATACCCCAATACTCGGCATGATACTCGGCAATACCCCAATACTCGGCAATACCCCAATACTCGGCAATACCCCAATACTCGGCAATACCCCAATACTCGGCAATACCCCAATACTCTGCATGATACTCGGCAATACCCCAATACTCGGCAATACCCCAATACTCGGCAATACCCCAATACTCTGCATGATACTTTGCAATACCCCAATACTCTGCAATACCCTGCGCGATACTCTGCAATACCGCCTATGGAGATTTTTAAGTAGCGAAGTTTGGCGCCATTCCACGAGTGTGCGCAATTTTGAAGGGTGACATGTTGGGTATCTATTTACTCGGCGTAACTTCATCTTTCACATTATGAAAAAAAATTGGGCTAACTTTACTGTTTTGTTTTTTTTTTTTTTTTAGCACAAAACAGTTTTTTTTAAAAACACGCGTTCAATAAATTTCTGCGAAAATACCGTGCGCGATAAAAAGTTGCAACAACCGCCATTGTATTCTTTAGGGTCTTTGCTAAAAAAGCATATATAATGTTTTGGGGTTCTATGTAATTTTCTAGCAAATAAGTGTTGATTTTTCCATGTAGGAGAGAAATGTCAGAATTGGTCTGGGTGTTCCAGAACGCCTGATGGCGCTCCCTGCATGTTGGGCCTCTGTATGTGGCCACGCTGTGTAAAAGTCCCACACATGGGGTATCGCAATACTCGGGAGGAATAGCAGAATGTGTTTTGGGGTGTAATTTGTGGTATGCATATGCTGTGTGTGAGAAATAACCCACTAATATGACAGAAACAAGTTTTTTTTTTTTTTTTTTTACAGAATTTTCAGTCGTTTTTCTTTTATAGCGCAAAAAATAAAAAACCCAGAAGTGATCAAATACCACCAAAAGAAAGCTCTATTTGTGTGAAAAAAAGGACAAAAATTTCAAATGGGTAGAATGTTGTATGACTGAGTAATTGTCATTCATATTGTGAGAGCACCGAAAGCTGAAAATTGGTCTGGTTAGGAAGGGTGTTTAAGTGCCCAGTGGTCAAGTGGTTAAAAAGATTAAGTTTGAGGAGGTGGTGTGACATCCATGCTGATATGTCGGTTAGTAAATCTGTAATGTGAGAGGAGATGGAATTTATTATTATTGTGCCTCCCGACCCCTGTACTGGGCACTTCTGACCTCCCTGTACTGTGTCTCCTAACGCCTCTTCACTATGCCCTCCAATACATATACACACACATCAATAATATCTAATAGGAGCAGGTTGGCTCCATCTTATGGCAACTTTTTGTATGACATCTAGTGAACCTGATATACACCCACCAGCCACTTTATTAGGTACATACACCCGTTACACATATTGCTTATCAGCCAATAACATGGCAGCAACTCAATGCATTTAGGCATCTAGACATGGTGAAGACAACTTGCTGAAGTTCAAACCGAGCATCAGAATGGGGAAGAAAGTACATTTGAACATGGCATGGTTGTTGGTGCCAGTTTGCTCTGAGTATTTAAAAAAACAACCATCTCTAGGGTTTACACCTGGTGCCACTCCTGTTAGATAAGAACAGAAAACTGAAGCTACAATTCACACAGGCTTACCAAAATTGGACAATAGAAAATTGGAAACATGTTGCCTGGTCTGATGAGTCTCAATTTCAGCTGGGACATTCAGATGGTAGGGTCAGAATTTGGCATAAAACAAACATACAAAATGAAAGCATGGATCCATCCTGCCTTGTATCAAAGCTGCTGGTGGTGGTGGTATGGTGTGGGGGATATTCTCTTGCCACACTTTAAGACACTTAGTACCAATTGAGCATCAGTTAAACGGCACAGTCTATCTGAGTATTGGTGTTGATCAATGTCCATCCCTTTATGACAGTGTACCCATCTTTTGATGGCTACTCCCAGCAGGATAATGCACCATGTCACACAGCTCAAATCATCTCAAACTGGTTTCTTGAACATGAAAATTAGATCACTGTACTCCAATGGCTTCCACAGTCAACAGATCTCAATCCAGTAGAGCATCTTTGGGATGTGGTGGAATGGGAGATTCGTATTATGGATTTGCAGCTGAAAAATCTGCAGCAACTGCGTAATGCAACCATGTCAATTTGGACAAAAATCTGTGGAAGGTTTCCAACCAGGGACGGCTTTTGGGGTGTGCGGACAGTGCGATCGCACAGGGCGCCATAGCAACATGGGCGCCTGGCGACCGCACAGATTCTTTAATTCACCCGCGTACTAAGTAGTGGGCAGGGGGGCGTGCTGCACCGGGTGCCACACACTGGGGGTGGCAGGCCGGCGCCCCCCCCCCCCGCGACTGAGGACCTTGCCGGGTGGCATGGCGTGGTGACGGATGCCTGGCTTTGCAGGGGGGGGGGGTGCCGTGCAAGCTGCATCCGAGCGAGCCGTCGACACACCCAGGACCTAGTCGCAGTGATCACCCTTCTCCTCGGGTCTAAGTCTCGGCTGCCTGTGACTGTCTCACAGTCACACAGCCGAGCAGTGAAGCTGCCTCCCCTTGTCTGTACTGTGCTGTGTGTGCAGTGCGCGTCAAGCAGATTATCTGAGCCTGCTTGTTTACAAGTCTGAAGGGGGGGTCTGTATTTTAGGGGGGGTGTTCTGTATTCTGGGGGGGTTCTTTATTGTAGGGGGGTCTGCACTGTAGGGGTTGATCTGTATTGTGGGGGGGTTCTGTATTGTAGGGGGGGTGTTCTATATTGTGGGAGGGTTCTTTATTGTAGGGGGGGTCTGCACTGTAGGGGTGGTCTATTGTAGGGGGGGTCTGTATTGTATGGGTGAATCTGTTTTATAGAGTGGGTTCTGTATTGTAAGGAGAGATCTGTATTGTAGGGGGAGGGGTCTGCACTGTAGGGGGGTCTGCATAACGTGCAGGGGGTCCAGAACTGTTAGAGGGGTGTCTGTGTAACATACAGGTGTCTGGGGCTATGTAATGTAAAGGGGTGCAGGGTGCTGTGCAATGTAAAGGGGTCCAGTGGTGCAAGGTGATGTGTAATGTAAGGAGGGTCCAGTGATGCAGGGTGCTGTGTAATGTAAAGGGGTTCAGAGCTGTGGGGTGCTGTGTAATGTAAGGGGCCCAGTGGTGCAAAGTGCTGTGTAGTGTAAAGGGGTCCAGGGGTCTGTGTAATGTAAAGGGTCCAGAGCTGTGGGGTGCTGTGTAATGTAAAGGGGCCCTGAGGTGCAGGGTGCTGTGTAATGTAAAGGGGTCTAGTGATGCAGGGTGCTGTGTAATGTAAAGGGGTCCAGAGGTGCAGGGTGCTGTGTAATGTAAAAGGGCCCAGAGGTGCAGGGTGCTGTGTAATGTAAAGGGGTCCCGAGATGCAGGGTGCTGTGTAATGTAAGTGTCCAAAGGTGCAGGGTGCTGTGTAATGTAAAGGGGTCCAGAGGTGCAGTGTGCTGTGTAATGTAAGGGGTCCAGAGGTGCAGGGTGCTGTGTAATGTAAAGGGGTCCATAGGTGCTGTGTAATGTAAAGGGGTCCAGAGGTGCTGTGTAATGTAAAGGGACCCAGAGGTGCAGGGGGCTGTGCAATGTAATGGGGTCCAGAGGTGCTGTGTAATGTAAAGGGGTCCAGAGGTGCAGTGTGCTGTGTAATGTAATGGGGTCCAGAGGTGCAGGGTGCTGTGTAATGTAAAGGGGTCCAGAGGTGCAGGGGGCTGTGTAATGTAATGGGGTCCAGAGGTGCAGGGTGCTGTGTAATGTAAAGGGGTCCAGAGGTGCTGTGTAATGTAAAGGGGTCCAGAGGTGCTGTGTAATGTAAAGGGATCCAGAGGTGCAGGGGGCTGTGTAATGTAAAGGGGTCCAGAGGTGCAGGGTGCTGTGTAATGTAAGGGGTCAATAAGTTCAGGGTGCTGTGTAATGTAAAGGGGTCCAGAGGTGCAGGGTGCTGTGTAATGTAAAGTGGTCCAGAGGTGCAGGGTGCTGTGTAATGTAAGGCGTCAAGAAGTGCAGGGTGCTGTGTAATGTAAAGGGGTCCAGAGGTGCAGGGTGCTGTGTACTGTAAAGGGGTCCAGAGGTGCAGGGTGCTGTGTAATGTAAAGGGGTCCAGAGGTGCAGGGTGCTGTGTAATATAAAGGGGTCCATTGGTGCAGGGTGCTGTGTAATATAAAGGGGTCCATTGGTGCAGTTGTGGAGAGGGGGTACACAGTAGTGACAGAGATATTGAAGGATGCAGGGGGCACAGTGGGGTGTTTTTACATTTTACGGGGGGGGGGGGCAGATATAGGATCTGCCCCGGTTGCCAAATGTGTAATGTAAGGGGTCCAGAGGTGCAGGGTGCTGTGTAATGTAATGGGGTCCAGAGGTGCAGGGTGCTGTGTAATGTAAAGGGGTCCAGAGGTGCAGGGTGCTGTGTAATGTAATGGGGTCCAGAGGTGCAGGGTGCTGTGTAATGTAAAGGGGTCCAGAGGTGCAGGGGGCTGTGTAATGTAATGGGGTCCAGAGGTGCAGGGTGCTGTGTAATGTAAAGGGGTCCAGAGGTGCTGTGTAATGTAAAGGGGTCCAGAAGTGCTGTGTAATGTAAAGGGGTCCAGAGGTGCAGGGGGCTGTGTAATGTAAAAGGGTCCAGAGGTGCAGGGTGCTGTGTAATGTAAGGGGTCAAGAAGTGCAGGGTGCTGTGTAATGTAAAGGGGTCCAGAGGTGCAGGGTGCTGTGTAATGTAAAGTGGTCCAGAGGTGCAGGGTGCTGTGTAATGTAAGGCGTCAAGAAGTGCAGGGTGCTGTGTAATGTAAAGGGGTCCAGAGGTGCAGGGTGCTGTGTACTGTAAAGGGGTCCAGAGGTGCAGGGTGCTGTGTAATGTAAAGGGGTCCAGAGGTGCAGGGTGCTGTGTAATATAAAGGGGTCCATTGGTGCAGTTGTGGAGAGGGGGTACACAGTAGTGACAGAGATATTGAAGGATGCAGGGGGCACAGTGGGGTGTTTTTACATTTTACGGGGGGGGGGGGGGGCAGATATAGGATCCGCCCCGGTTGCCAAATGTGTAATGTAAGGGGTCCAGAGGTGCAGGGTGCTGTGTAATGTAAAGGGGTCCATAGATGCTGTGTAATATAAAGGGGTCCAGAGGTGCTGTGTAATGTAAAGGGGTCCAGAGGTGCAGTGTGCTGTGTAATGTAATGGGGTCCAGAGGTGCAGGGTGCTGTGTAATGTAAAGGGGTCCAGAGGTGCAGGGGGCTGTGTAATGTAATGGGGTCCAGAGGTGCAGGGTGCTGTGTAATGTAAAGGGGTCCAGAGGTGCTGTGTAATGTAAAGGGGTCCAGAGGTGCAGGGTGCTGTGTAATGTAAAGGGGTCCAGAGGTGCAGGGTGCTGTGTAATGTAAAGTGGTCCAGAGGTGCAGGGTGCTGTGTAATGTAAGGCGTCAAGAAGTGCAGGGTGCTGTGTAATGTAAAGGGGTCCAGAGGTGCAGGGTGCTGTGTACTGTAAAGGGGTCCAGAGGTGCAGGGTGCTGTGTAATGTAAAGGGGTCCAGAGGTGCAGGGTGCTGTGTAATATAAAGGGGTCCATTGGTGCAGGGTGCTGTGTAATATAAAGGGGTCCATTGGTGCAGTTGTGGAGAGGGGGTACACAGTAGTGACAGAGATATTGAAGGATGCAGGGGGCACAGTGGGGTGCTTTTACATTTTACGGGGGGGCAGATATAGGATCCGCCCCGGTTGCCAAATGTGTAATGTAAGGGGTCCAGAGGTGCAGGGTGCTGTGTAATGTAAAGGGGTCCATAGATGCTGTGTAATATAAAGGGGTCCAGAGGTGCTGTGTAATGTAAAGGGGCCCAGAGGTGCAGGGGGCTGCGTAATGTAATGGGGTCCAGAGGTGCTGTGTAATGTAAAGGGGTCCAGAGGTGCAGTGTGCTGTGTAATGTAATGGGGTCCAGAGGTGCAGGGTGCTGTGTAATGTAAAGGGGTCCAGAGGTGCAGGGGGCTGTGTAATGTAATGGGGTCCAGAGGTGCAGGGTGCTGTGTAATGTAAAGGGGTCCAGAGGTGCTGTGTAATGTAAAGGGGTCCAGAGGTGCTGTGTAATGTAAAGGGGTCCAGAGGTGCAGGGTGCTGTGTAATGTAAAGGGGTCCAGAGGTGCAGGGTGCTGTGTAATGTAAAGTGGTCCAGAGGTGCAGGGTGCTGTGTAATGTAAGGCGTCAAGAAGTGCAGGGTGCTGTGTAATGTAAAGGGGTCCAGAGGTGCAGGGTGCTGTGTACTGTAAAGGGGTCCAGAGGTGCAGGGTGCTGTGTAATGTAAAGGGGTCCAGAGGTGCAGGGTGCTGTGTAATATAAAGGGGTCCATTGGTGCAGGGTGCTGTGTAATATAAAGGGGTCCATTGGTGCAGTTGTGGAGAGGGGGTACACAGTAGTGACAGAGATATTGAAGGATGCAGGGGGCACAGTGGGGTGTTTTTACATTTTACGGGGGGGGGGGGGGGGGGCAGATATAGGATCCGCCCCGGTTGCCAAATGTGTAATGTAAGGGGTCCAGAGGTGCAGGGTGCTGTGTAATGTAAAGGGGTCCATAGATGCTGTGTAATATAAAGGGGTCCAGAGGTGCTGTGTAATGTAAAGGGGCCCAGAGGTGCAGGGGGCTGCGTAATGTAATGGGGTCCAGAGGTGCTGTGTAATGTAAAGGGGTCCAGAGGTGCAGTGTGCTGTGTAATGTAATGGGGTCCAGAGGTGCAGGGTGGTGTGTAATGTAAAGGGGTCCAGAGGTGCAGGGGGCTGTGTAATGTAATGGGGTCCAGAGGTGCAGGGTGCTGTGTAATGTAAAGGGGTCCAGAGGTGCTGTGTAATGTAAAGGGGTCCAGAGGTGCTGTGTAATGTAAAGGGGTCCAGAGGTGCAGGGTGCTGTGTAATGTAAAGGGGTCCAGAGGTGCAGGGTGCTGTGTAATGTAAAGGGGTCCAGATGTGCAGGGTGCTGTGTAATGTAAGGCGTCAAGAAGTGCAGGGTACTGTGTAATATAAAGGGGTCCAGAGGTGCAGGGTGCTGTGTACTGTAAAGGGGTCCAGAGGTGCACGGTGCTGTGTAATATAAAGGGGTCCATTGGTGCAGGGTGCTGTGTAATATAAAGGGGTCCATTGGTGCAGTTGTGGAGAGGGGTACACAGTAGTGACAGAGATATTGAAGGATGCAGGGGGCACAGTGGGGTGTTTTTACATTTTACCGTGGGGGGGGGCAGATATAGGATCCGCCCCGGTTGCCAAATGCTCTAGGTACGCCTGGCAGGCCACAGGCGGATTCTGCAGGAAAGACGGCGTGGGTGGCTGTCCTTGCCTTGCTATGAGGAACAGGGATGAGGGGCTCATATGCCATGCGCACTGAGAAGACAAAGGAGGGCAAGAATCCACAGAAGCAGGCAGCAGATGTGAATTTTTTTTTCTTTAAGTAATTTTTTTTTTTTATAAATGCAGTGTACTGCTTAATGTCTGTTTTGTATTTTCTTATTTAAATAGGGTGTTTCTTAAAGGAACAGTAAATACAAAAGTTAAAAAATACTTTATTGTAATTATGTTTGATATTTGATAGTAAATTTACAGGTAGTGGTATTATACCGTGTGATTTACTTTATATGTGGCGTTATTATACCGTGTAATTTACTTTATATGTGGCATTATTATACTGTGTGATATACAGTATATGTGGCGTTATTATACCGTGTGAATAAAAGTTGTATTTTTATCACAGCTTGTAATCTTTTTTTGGGAACTTAAAGGCTTTAAATTGAGCCGGTATTGGAGAAATAGGTGTGGTTACTGAGGGGTGTGGCTACTAAGGGGTGTGGTTACTTAGGGGCGTGGTTACTAAGGGGCGTGGTCGGGATTGGGCGTGGTCACTAGGGGGCGCTGTAAAGCTTTCTCGCACAGGGCGCCTAAAGGCCTAAGGCCGGCCCTGTTTCCAACACCCAATAAAGTGGCCTGTCAGTGTGTGTACATACAATGGGGAAATCAATTATTTGATCCCCTGCAGATTCTGTTACAGTGCCTTGCAAAAGTATTCACCCCCCCTTGGCTTTTTACCTATTTTGTTACATTACAGCCTTTAGTTCAAGTATTTTTTAATCTGAATTATATGTGATAGATCAAAACACAATAGTCTAAGGGTCCTTTCACACTAGCGGACCGTTCATCCGTTCATTACAAGTCCGTTTACGGACTTGTAATGAACCCCTATGGGAGCAGATCCATTAGCGGATGATGCATCCGCTAACGTCCGCTAGATCCGCATCCGTTTTTGCGGACGGAAGAATGTCCTATTTTTCTTCCGTCCGGCCAAACGGATCGGATGCAAACGGACAGATGGTCCGTTTCCATCCAACTCCCCATAGGGGAGAGCGGAGGAGAGACGGGGTGGTCCCTGCACAGTGTGCGGGGACCGCCCCGTCCGCCGACAGCTGAGCGGAGACCCCCCCGCTGAGCTGACGGGCACACGGAGCGGACCGAAAAACGGTCCGCTCCGTGTGAAAGGACCCTAAGTTGGTAAAGTAAAATTAGAAAAATATATACATAAAACTTTTTTTTAGAAATAAAAAACGGATAATTGCCATGTGCGTATGTATTCACCCCCTTTGTTATAAAGCCCATAAAAAGCTCTGGTGCAACCAATTACCTTCAGAAGTCTAATAATTAGTGAAATGATGTCCACCTGTGTGCAATCTAAGTGTCACATGATCTGTCATTACATATACACACCTTTTTGAAAGGCCCCAGAGGCTGCAACACCTAAGCAAGAGGCACCACTAACCAGTGTTTATTTTGCAAATTTCGATTTCGTTTTAGTCTTATACCACGTACACACGACCGTTTTTCGGGTTCTAAAAAAAATAAGGGCAAGATTCAGGTACATCTGCACATTATTGGACCGGCGTAGACGTTAGACTGGCGCAATGTAGCGGCGCAATCACCCTATTCTCGTCGCTATTAAGCAGAAATTAGCGCCTGCGCAACGTTATTTCTAAGGCGCAAGGCGGAGTAATCCAAATTGGGAAGGACGTGGGCGTGTTACATTGAAATGAGCCGTGACCCCATGCAAATGAAGGGCCGGCCGGCTCGCGCATGCGCGCTTGAAGCAGACCATGTCAGCACCTCTGTGCGCATGCTTACAACTCGGGAACAGCGCAATCAGTGAAATTGGAAGTGGACTAGGGCAACTTAGTGAACTACGCAGACAGCATAAATAGACAGACACAAACGCACTTCCTCTGCAAAAGTACATCCCTTTGTATCCCTCCCTATACAGCAAGGTGCTTTTGTTCTGTTGTTAGTTGCGTTGTGACTTGTCTTTGTGATATTTGTGGACTGTGTGATCTTGTGTTTGTTAGAAGATATTTGTAAGTGATTTTTGGTGACTGCTTGTGAGAGTTTTTGGTTGTTAGTTTTTTGTTCGTTTGTTTTCTTGCTTGATTTTTCCTGCTTGTTTTCTTGCTTGATTTTTGCTGCTTGTTTTTGTGAGTGATTTTTCCTGCTTGTTTTTGTGCGTGATTTTTGCTGACTGTTTGGGAGTGAGTTTTTGTCTGAGTATGACGGAGAGAAAGAGGAAGCTAAATTTTACTTTGGGGGAGAAACGAATTCTTGTCCGGGCCATTTCCGATTATGGGCATTACCTCCACAGCCTGGACAGTGCCAACACCACCCCGGCCAAGAGGAGAGAGATTTTGGACAGGATTACTGACCAGGTGAATGCATCGGGGGGGGGGGGGACCCGGACACGGTTGGGGATTGAAAAGAAAATCAATGACCACCGGCGTCTGGTCAAAAAGAAGCTGGCCAAAATGCTAGCCCATGCCAGGGGCACAGGGCCCACCATGCCCTGTTAGGCTGACAGCGGAGGAGCGTGCGGTGGCCCAGACCTTTCATAGGCAAGAAGTGGAGGGCCTGCCCGGCTATGACTCAAGTCATGAAGGCGTGATGCCAGGTAAGGTTTTTTGGCCCTATCAGGTGTGTAGCATGGGAGGGGGTGAAACGGAATATGTGGCAAGTGTGTGGATCCTCCAACCTGTGAATGTTTTGTGTCATCCACAGATGAGCAGGAGGGTGCTGGACCATCTGGGCTGACCGCACCATCCCAGCCTGATGAGGACCCCCCGACAAGGCCGGAGTCCTCGGAGGAGGTTGAAGAGGAGGAGGTTGAAGAGGAGGAGGTTGAGGAGGAGGAAGAGTCCATGTCAGGCACTGGACTTTTGTTTTTGGAGGACTCTTCCCCTCTGGCTGGCAGCAGCCAGCCCTCCATAAGGGGTAGCCCCCCCCACTCCTCCCCCAACAGGGCTCCTCTCCCAAGGGCCTCCCCTTCTCCCGGCCACAAGCCTCAGCTGGAGGCAGGAAGGCGACCCAGAAGACCAGGGGGCTGGCCGATCTCCTGCCCGCCACTCTGAGAAAGGACCAGTTCCTTCAGAACCGCCATCTGGGAGAGGTCAGCCAGACCTTGGGGCGGATGGAGGAGAGCCTGTCCTCCATAAAGGATACGCTTGGGGACCTGGACTGCCACTCCCGGGCTCTTACAAACTGCCTAAACAACCTGCAGACTACAACAGCAGGCGTTGGGCAGGATGTGAGGGCCCTCACCCAGGCTATCCAGGTCAATACGGCATCATTAAGTGCTGGCCTAGACAGAATTGCCGTGGCCTTGGAGGACAGGCCGCCAGGTAGGCAGAGACCAGGGGCTGCTCCTCCTTCCCCGGTTTACCCCCTCCCCCATGAGTCTCCCCTGAGGAGCCGGGGCTGTGGCCGTGGGCGCCCCAGGCGTGGCTCACGTCAACGGCATTAATTTGTTTTTCCCCCTTTTTTTTTGGTCTGTTTTTTTTTTTGGCCATTTTTTTTTGGTGCTGGAAATTTTTTGCTTTGGCTGGGCATTTTTTTTTTTGGGGTTGTGAATGCTGTTTGAATGTGGGGGTGACATTCCTGCGGGAAAAGGGGTGTCACCCTCAATTTTGGAGCTTTTATATGGTCTAATTTTAGACAGGTCATTTAGCTGTTGCGCACAGCGCGTAGCGTGCGCTGCACCAACGTTCTTTTGGGGATCACCGTAACTCCCTCATTAGCATATTTGAATAGCAAATCAATGGTGTGTCTAGCGCAGTTTTGGAGATGCCGTGCATCGAAACGCACGCGCACAATTAGACTTACGCCGCGCATCTCCTGTTACGCCGGCGTAATCGCTCTGTGAATCTGGCCCTAAGTTTTTAAGTGTCTAGAAAAAACAACGTTTTTTTCAACCTGATCATTAAAACGGCCTTGCCTACACACGATTGTGAAAAAATGCTCTGATGTACAAAGCGTACGATGGCACTATAAAGGGGAAGTTCCATTCGGATGACGCCACCCTTTGGGCTGCTTTAGCTGATTCCGTGTTAGTAAAAGACGATTCACGCTTTTCTGTCTGTGATGAATGTGCTTACTCCATTACGAATGGTAGTTTTACCAGAACGAGCGCTCCCGTATCATATCTTGCTTCTGAGCATGCGCGGATTTTTCACGTTGTTAAAGCCCACACAAGACCATTTTTTACAACCTTAAAAACTACAATGTTAAAAATGTTGTGAAAAAATAGAGCATGTTCGAAAAAAAAAATTGCCCATTTTTTAGAACCCGGAAAATGCTCTGAAGCCCACACACGATCGTTTTTAATGACATTAAAAAAAAACTTCGGCCCAGATTCAGGTACATCTGCGCATTATTGGACCGGCGTAGCGCACCGCCTTTACGTTAGACTTGCGCAATTTTGCCGCGTAATCACCCTATTCTCGTAGCTTTTGCGCAGGAAATTGCGCATACGTAACGTTTTTTCAGAGGCGTAAGGAGGAGTAATACAAATTGGGAAGGACGTGGGCGTGTTACATTGAAATGAGCCATGACCCCATGCAAATGAAGGGCCGGCCGGCTCGCGCATGCGCGCTTGAAGGAGACCATGTCAGCTCCGCTGTGCGCATGCTCACAACTCGGCAATCAGTGAAATTGGAAATGGACTAGGGCAACGTTGTGAACTACGCAGACAGCATAAATAGACACACACAAACGCACTTCCTTTGCAAAAGTACATCCCTTTGTCCCTTCCCATTTAACAAAGTGCTTTTGTCCTGTTGTTCGTTGCGGTGTGTTTTGTAGTTGTCAGATTAGTGTTCTGTGTGATCAAGTGTTTGTTAGTAGATTTTTGAAAGTGGTTTTTGATAAGTGTTTGAGAGACTGTTTGTTTGATTGATATATTTGTGTTTGTTTCTTTTCCTGCTGTATTTTTGTTTTGTTTTTTTGTGACTGTTTCTTGCTGAGTAGTTTTCTCTCTGTGTGTGTGTTTTTTTTTGATTGGTTGTGCTTGTTTGTGTGCGTGAATTTTGTTGACTGGGACTGTTTTTTTTTGGAAGGATGAGTGAGAGAAAACGCAAGCTGAATTTTACACTTGTGGAAAAACAGATTCTTGCCCGGGCCATTAGCGAGTATGGCCGTTACCTCCACGGCCCACAGAGTGCCAACACCACCCCGGCCAGGAGGAGGGAGATTTTGGATAGGATCACTGACCAGGTGAATTCAGCGGGGCAGGGGGAGACACGGACCAGGTCTGGGATTGACAAAAAAATCAATGACATCCGGCGTCTGGTCAAAAAGAAGCTGGCCAGAATGCATGCCCATGCCAGGGGCACAGGAGGGGGCCCACCATGCCGTATTAGCCTGACAGCGGAGGAGCGTGCGGTGGCCCTGACCTTTCATCGGCATAAAGTTGCGGGCCTGCCCGGCTTTGACTCAAGTCCGGAGCCCGCGGTGCCAGGTAAGTTTTTTTTTTTTTTAATATCAGGTGTGTAGCATGTGTGGGGGAGGGGGTGAAAGGGAATATGTGGCAAGTGTGTGGATCCTCCAACCTGTGAATGTTTTGTGTCATCCACAGATGTGCAGGAGGGTGCAGGGCCATCTGGCCTGACCGCACCAACCCCAGGACAGCAGCCTAATGAGGCCCCCCCAACAAGGCCGGAGTCCGCGGAGGAGGTTCAAGAGGAGCAGGAGAATCATGAGGAGGAGGAGAATCATGAGCAGGAGGAGTCCATGTCAGGCACTGGACGTTTGGGTTTTGAGGACTCTTCCCCTCTGCCTGGCAGCAGGCAGGCCTCCCTAAGGGGGAGCCCCCCCTCCTCCCCCAACATGGCTCCCCTCACAAGGGCCTCCCCTTCTCCCCGGCCACAAGCATCAGCAGGAGGCAGGATGTCATCCCAGACCACCAGGGGGTTGGCCGATCTCCTGCCCGCCACCCTGAGAAGGGACCAGTTCCTCCAGACCCGCCATCTGGGACAGGTCAGCCAGACATTGGTGCGGATGGAGGAGAGCCTGTCCTCCATCAAGGATATGCTGGGGAACCTGGACTCCCACTCCCGGGCTTTCACAACCTGCCTAAATGAACTGCAGACGACATCAGCAGGCATTGGGCAGGATGTGAGGGCCCTTACCCTGGCTATCCAGGCCAACACGGCAACACTTGGTGCTGCCCTGGACAGAATAGCCGTGGCCTTGGAGGGCAGGCCGCCAGGTGGGCAGAGATCAGGGGCTGCTCCTCCTTCCCCGGTTTTACCCCTCCCCCATGAGTCTCCCCTGAGAAGCCGGGGCCGTGGCCAGGGGCGCTCCAGGCGTGGCTCACGCAGAGGGCACTAATTTGTTTTTCCCCATTTTTTTTTTTTAAATAGATTTTTTTTTTTCCTTTTTTTTTTTTTTATTGTCATTTTTTTTTTTTTTTTTTTTGTGCTGGCAATTTTTTGCTTTTGCAGGTCATTTTTTTTTGTTATTTTTTTTTTGTGTTGTGAATGCTGTGTGAATGTGGGGGTGACATTCCTGCTTGAAAAGGGGTGTCACCCTCTATTTTGGTGGAGAAGGGTTCCCCAGGAACAGGGAGAAGTGATCCCCAGGTCCGTGTGAATGGTGTATGAATGTACAGTGACATAATTGGAGCCTTGGCGTGGCGTTGCTGCTCACAAGTCCTGCATGGTGGACTGGTGCCAATCCAATTTGATGAGGATGTGATGTGTATGTGCTAGGGACCACAGTGGTGTGCATGCATGCATTCTCATTGTGCCATGATTAATGTGTGTGTTTAACGTGCAAAGATGCATAATGTGAGCTGGCATGAGATGGGGTCATGAGATGGGGTACCAGTGCATATGCAGAGTCACCTTGAAGGGAAAAGACAGGAGGATGTTAGTCATGCATGTGCCACTTGTGAGGTGTGCATCACGGGAGGGGATAGTCATGCCTGACTCCCATGTCACTCACCAACCAGCCAGCTGTCCCCATACATGTTCTGTTCCAAATCTGTGGGGATGGGGCTCTGATTGTATATGTAGCTGTCATGGGTGTCATGGGTGGTGCCATGTGTTGGGCTGCTGATGTCCTCCTGCAAGGTTGTGGTAATTCCAGGATGACATGAGGGGTGAATCTGAAGATGTGAGACACCTCAGAATCACTCATGCCAAAGATGTCTATGCGTGTGTGATATATCAAGTGAAGAGTGAGGGGCTTGTATCAGATAAGAATATTGTATTAGATTAGATTAAATTGTAAATTTTATATAAGCAAATAAAAAAATAAAAAAAACATCTCCCGTGCCCTCCTTAGTGCCCTCCTCAGTGCCCTCATCCTTCTTTGTTCATCTAAAGTCAGTAGTATAGCT
Source organism: Rana kukunoris (assembly GCA_029574335.1). Taxonomy (NCBI): domain Eukaryota; kingdom Metazoa; phylum Chordata; class Amphibia; order Anura; family Ranidae; genus Rana; species Rana kukunoris. The sequence goes on from CM056052.1 coordinate 140,317,691, forward strand.
ATGTGCGACGATGCCCCTGGCATGTTGGCATACAGATTGTTGTGCAACACGTGTGACTGCTGAACTCCTCACTAACAGTGTTGCTTTATCTGACAAGTAGACTTCTTTTCTCTTTTTAGACCAGCTTTTATATGCTCTAATTTTAGACAGGACATTTTGCTGTTGCGCACACTGCGTCGCCTGCGCTGCCCCAACGTTGTTTTGTGGATCCCCGTAAGTCCCTCATTAGCATATTTGACTAGCAAATCAATGGTGTGTCTAGCGCACTTTTGCGCGGAAGGATGCGCCAGTCTAACGAAATTACGCGGGACAAAAAAAAGTCAATTTTTTTGCGTATCTCGTTCTGGGGATGCCGCGCAACGAAACGCACGCGCACATTTAGACTTACGCACGCGCATCTCCTGTTGCGCAGGCGTAATCGCTCTGTGAATCTGGGCCTTCATTTTTTAGAACCCGAAAAATGGTCGTGTGACGCGGCATTAGTCTTAAGACTAAAATGGCATTTTAGTTTTAGTCCCATTTTAGTTTTCTGGAATTGTTTTAGTTTTAGTCGTATATATTCGACTAAATCTCCAGTACATTTTAGTCGACTAAAACTAATCATCTAAAATCGAATGGATGTAGTTAAATTGTAATGCACTATTTAAGCATTTCTCTACAAATTTCCAAACTCATTATATACTGCTGTAGTGACAATTCTAATATGTTATTATTTATGGTATTAAGGTATGAACATGCACTATAGACCAGTGTTGATTTTGACGTCAAATTTAAATTTAGTTTTAGTCTTATGCTGCGTACACACGATCGGAATTTCCAATGAAAAAAGTCAGATGGACTTTTTTCATCGGAAATTCCAATCGTGTGTGGGCCCCATCGGACTTTTTTCCATCGGTGTTTAAAAATAGAACATGTTTTATTTTTTCGAATGGAAAAAAAAACTATCGGAAATTCCTATAGTCTGTGTGCAACTCCGACGGAAAAAAACCCATGCATGCTCAGAATCAAGTCGACACATGCTCGGGAGCATTGAACTTTATTTTCCTCGGCTCGTTGTAGTGTTTTACGTCACTGTGTTTTGGACAGTTGGAATTTAGTCTGACAGTGTTTATGCAAGACTGATGGAAGTCAGCTTCATCGGAATTCCAACGGAAAATTCGATTGCATTTTTATTCCATCGGAAATTCTGATCGTGTGTATGCGGCATTAGTCTTTTGACTAAAAGAGCATTTTAGTTTTATTCAAATTTTAGACTTTTAACTAAAATGCCATTTTAGTTTTAGTCATATTTTAGTCATCTCAGTTGTTTTAGTTGTATTTTAGTCGACTTAAATAGTATTGAGTTAGTTGACTAAAATGTTTTAATCGGTTTTAGTCTACGAAATTAACGATGCCATTAACCAAACACTGCGATGAAGACCAAGGAACTCTCCAAACAAGTATGGGACAATGTTGTTGAGAAGTACAAGTAAAGCCCCGTACACACGGCAGAAAACCTCGACGGGCGGAACACATCGTTCCGCCCGTCGAGGTTCTCTCCTGGCCGTCAGAATTGGCGACCCGCCCGTCGGGAAAGGCAACCAGCCATTCATCCCGAAGGGCCGTCAAGCTAATAGAGAACCTGTTCTCTGTTTGCGCGACGGGTTTCCCGACGGGCGGGGCTCGCCGAGAGCATACACACGGCCGAGGTTCTCGGCAGAATGCGGCTCCCACCTCGGCCGTGTGTACGGGGCCTTAGGGTTAGGTTATAAAAAAATATCCAAATCTTTGATGATCCCTAGGAACGCCATCAAATCTATCATAACCAAATGGAAAGAACATGGCACAACAGCAAACCTGCCACGAGACAGCTGCACACCAAAACTCACAGACTGGTCAAGAAGGGCATTAACCAGAGAGGCAGCACAGAGACCTAAGGTAACCCTGAAGAAGCTGCAGAGCTCCACAGCAGAGACTGGAGTATCTGTACATAGGACGACAATAAGCAGTACGCTCCACAGAGTTGGGCTTTATGGCAGAGTGGCCAGAAATAAAGACATTACTTTCAGGGGAAAACAAAATGGCAGATTTTGAGTTTGAGAAAAGGCATTTGGGAGACTCACAAAATGTATGGAGGAAGGTGATCTGGTCTGATGAGACTAAAATGTAACTTTTTGGCCAATAAAGAAAACGCTATGTTTGGAGCAAACCCAACACATCACATCACCCAAAGAATGCCATCCCTACAGTGAAACATGGTGGTGGCAGCATCATGCTGTGGGGATGTTTTTCAGCAGTCGGAACTGGGAAACTGGTCAGAGTTGAGGGAAAGATTGATGGTGCTAAATACAGGGATATTCTTGAGAAAAACCTGTACCACTCTGTGTGTGATTTGAGGCTAGGACTGAGGTTCACCTTCCAGCAGGACAATGACCCCAAACACTTGAGTGGTTTAAGGGGAAACATGTAAATGTGTTGGAATGGCCTAGTCAAAGCCCAGACCTCAATCCAATAGAAAATCTGTGGTCAGACTTAACCACTTCATTACTGGGCACATAAACCCCCTTCGTTCCCAGGCGAAATTTCAGCTTCCGGCACTGCGTCGCTTTAACTGACATTTGCGCGGTCGTGCAACGTGGCTCCCAAACAAAATTGGCGTCCTTTTTTCCCCACAAATAGAGCTTTATTTTGGTGGTATTTGATCACCTCTGCGGTTTTTATTTTTTGCGCTATAAACAAAAAAAGAGCGACAATTTAAAAAATATATATATATTTTTTACTTGTTGCTATAATAAATATCCCATTTTTTTTTTAAAAAAAACTTTTTTTTTTCACAGTTAAGGCCGATACGTATTTTTCGACGTATTTTTGAAAAAAAAAAAAAAAAATCGCAATAAGCGACTGGTTTGCGCAAAAGTTTTAGTGCCTACAAAATGGGGAACAGAATTATGATTTTTTTTATTATTATTTTTTTTACTAGTAATGGCGGCGATCTGCGATTTTTATTGCGACTGCGATATTGCGGCGGACATATCGGACACTTTTGACACAAATCTGGGACCATTCACATTTATACAGCGATCAGTGATATAAAAATGCACTAATTACTGTATGAATGTGACTGGCAGGGAAGGGGTTAACACTAAGGGGTGAGGAAGGGGTTAAATGTATTGCCTGGGTGTGTTCTAACTGTGTGTGGGGAGGGGGGTGACTGGGGGAGGTGACCGATGCTGTGTCCCTATGTAAAGAGACACAGATCGTTCTCCTCTCCGCTGACAGCACGTGGAGCTCTGTGTTTACACACAGAGCTCCACGTCCCTGCTGTCATCTGTTCGGTTTCCCGCCGATCGCATGTACCCGACGGACATCGCGGCCGCCAGGTACATGCATCGGATCCCCAGGGATTGCTTCGGGACAGTGTTTACCCGCCGCGCGCCACCCAGTGGCGCGCGCGGGTAATGCACACAAATCACGTCCAAAGACGTCAAGTTGGCGCCTCAGATCCGTGCTGTTGACGTATTATGTCAATAGCGCGGGTCTGAAGTGGTTATAGATTGCTGTTCACAAGCGCAAACCATCCAACTTGAAGGATCTGGAGCAGTTTTGCAAAGGGGAATGGGCAAAAATCCTAGTGGTAAGATTTGGCAAGCCCAAAGAGAATTATCCAAGGCGACTTGGAACTGTAATAGCCGCAAAAGATGGCTCTACAAAGTATTGACTTTAGGGCGGTGAATAGTTATGCACATTGAGTTTTCTGTTATTTTGTCCTATTTGTTGTTTGCTTCACAATAGAATTTTTTTTTTTTCAAAGTTGTGGGCATGTTCTGTAAATTAAATGATGCAAATCCTCAAACTATCCATGTTAATTCCAGGTTGTGAGGCAACAAAACATGAAAAATGCCAAGGGCATTGCAAGGCACTGTAGCCTTCCCACTTACAAAGAATTAAGGGCCAGATTCACAGAGCCCTTACTCCGGTCTATCTCCTGTTAGACCGGAGTACTTTCAAATTACCCGCGTCGAATCATTCGTTTGAATCCTCAAACCATGATACGACGGCTTCGGGCTTCGATCCGACAGGCTTACGTCTTCGTACGCCTTCGGATCTACGCTGCAATCTTTTTGCGCCTGCTGGGTGGAGTTCGGGTCGTTTTCCGCGTCGGGGTATGCAAATGAGCTTTTTCCGGCGATCCACGAAGTTACAATCGTCCTTCGCAATCTCTTACGGCATCTGTAGTCATCTTTTTGCTGCATAAAGTTATACCAGCTATTATCTGGTCTATAGTTAGACGGCCCATGTTAAGTATGACTGTCGTTCCCGCGTCAAATTTAATTTTTTTTTACATTTTTTGCGTAAGTCGTCCGGGAATAGGAATGTACATAAACAAACACTTGAGTGGTTTAAGGGGAAACATGTAAATGTGTTGGAATGGCCTAGTCAAAGCCCAGACCTCAATCCAATAGAAAATCTGTGGTCAGACTTAAAGATTGCTGTTCACATGCGCAAACCATCCAACTTGAAGGATCTGGAGCAGTTTTGCAAAGGGGAATGGGCAAAAATCCTAGTGGTAAGATGTGGCAAGCCCAAAGAGAATTATTCAAGGCGACTTGGAACTGTGATAGCCGCAAAAGATGGCTCTACAAAGTATTGACTTTAGGGGGGTGAATAGTTATGCACATTGAGTTTTCTGTTATTTTGTCCTATTTGTTGTTTGCTTCACACTAGAATTTTTTTTTTCAAAGTTGTGGGCATGTTCTGTAAATTAAATGATGCAAATCCTCAAACTATCCATGTTAATTCCAGGTTGTGAGGCAACAAAACATGAAAAATGCCAAGGGCATTGCAAGGCACTGTAGCCTTCCCACTTACAAAGAAATAAAGGGCCAGATTCACAGAGCCCTTACTCCGGTCTATCTCCTGTTAGACCGGAGTACTTTCAAATTACCCGCGTCAAATCATTAGTTTGAATCCTCAAACCATGATACGACGGCTTCGGGCTTCGATCCGACAGGCTTACGTCTTCGTACGCCTTCGGATCTACGCAGCAATCTTTTTGCGCACGCTGGGTGGAGTTCGGGTCGTTTTCCGCGTCGGGTATGCAAATGAGCTTTTTCCGGCGATCCATGAAGTTACGATCGTCCTTCGCAATCTCTTACGGCATCTGTAGTCATCTTTTTGCTGCGTAAAGTTATACCAGCTATTAGCTGGTCTATAATTAGACGGCCCATGTTAAGTATGGCCGTCGTTCCCGCATAAATTTTTTTTTTTTTTTACATTTTTTGCGTAAGTCGTCCGGGAATAGGAATGTACGTAAACGACGCTACTCAAAAAAAAAAATGCCGTAACGACGTTATTTCGCGCAATGCGCGGCGGTATATTTCAGATTGGAGCATGCACAGTTTGATCGCCGCGGGGACGCGTCTAATTTAAATGCTTCACGCCCCCTAATCGCGTATTTCGATTCCGCCGCGAGAAATACACTACGCCGCCGTACCTTACGGGCCGAAATCTACCTGAATTCGTCTTAGAGCCAGGTAAAATACGGCGGCGTAGTGTATCTCTGATACTCTGCGCCAGGGCAATTGTACCTGAATCTGGCCCAAAGGGTCTATACATTTTATCATAGGTGTATTTTAAATGATAGAGACAGAATATCAACCAAAAAATCCAGAAAAAAACACATAAAACAAATGCTATAAATTAAAGTTGTTGTAAAGGTAAATTGTTTCCCCCTAAATAGCTTCCTTTACCCTAGTGCAGTCCTCCTTCACTTACCTCATCCTTCGATTTTGGTTTTAAATGTCCTTATTTCTTCTGAGAAATCCTCACTTCCTGTTCTTCTGTCTGTAACTCTACACAGTAATGCAAGGCTTTCTCCCTGGTGTGGAGTGTTGTGCTAGCCCCTTCCCTTGAGGGGGGTGAGCAGTAGAGTCAGGACGCTCTCTACGTTGCAGATAGAGAAAGGAGCTGTGTGTTAGTGGGCGTCCTGACTCTCCTGCTCGCCCCCACCCCCCACACTCCACACCAGGGAGAAAATCTTGCATTACTGTGTGGAGTGATTTAGAGCATGGTGGAGTAGATTAGGAAAGGACAAAGCGAATAGTACAGGGTGGAGCGTATGAGAGCAGGGTGGAGTGGTATAGGGCAGAGTGGAACAAATTAGGGCAAAATTCAAAAATACAAAAAAGTGTATGTTTGTTTATATGCATAAAATGTATGGGCCAGATTCTCAAAAAATGGCGTATCTGGCGGCGTAGCGTATCGTATCACATTTACACTACGCCTACGTAAATTACTGGAGCAAGTGCCATATTCTCAAAGCACTTGCTCCGTAATTTTCGGTGGCGTAGCGTAAATGCGGCGTCGTAATCCAAATAGTGAAGGAGGGGGCGTGCTGTATTTAAATTAAGCGCGCCCCCGCGTCAAACGAAGTGCGCATGCGCTGACCTGGAAAAAAGCCCAGTGCGCATGCTCCAGCGAAAGCGTTGTTGAAACCGACGTCAAAACGACGTGATCGTCACTTACGCAATTCACTTGCGCAATTCCCTATTCGCGAACGACTTAGTAAAACGACGTAACCGACGAAAAAAGACGACGCTGACCCGACGCCATACTTAACATGGCAACGACGGAACTTCGGAAACCTACCTCTCATATAGCAGGGGTAACCTTACGCGTACGGAAACTACGTAAACGACGACGGGGCATGTAAAAACGTGCGGGAATCGGTGTATTAGGCTCATTTGCATAGGCAAATGAGAAAACAACGTAAAGGCCACCTAGCGGCCGGCATTGTCATTACATCTAAGATCCGATGGTGTAATTGCTTTACACCTGTCAGATCTTTAGTGTATCTATGCGTAAGTGATTCTAAGAATCACTCGCATAGATACCCATTAAAAAAAAACTGCGATACGACAGTGTATCTGAGATACACCGTCGTATCTCAGCTGAGAATCTGGCCCTATATTTTTATATATGATCTATTACTGTAGATTAGGGCAGGGTGGAGCAGATTATGGCAGAGTGGAGCAGATAAGGACAGAGTGATTTAGAGCATAGTGGGGCAGATTAGGTCAGAGTGGAATGGATTAGGGCAGAGTGGAGCAGATTAGGGCAGAGTGGAACGGATTAGGGCAGAGTGGAGCAGATTAGGGCAGAGTGGAGCAGGTTAGGGCAGAGTGATTTAGAGCAGTGTTTTTCAACTCCAGTCCTCAAGGCACACCAACAGGTCATGTTTTCAGGCTTTCCATTATTTTACACAGGTGATTTGATCAGTTTCACTGCCTTAGTAATCACCACAGCCATTTCATCTGAGGGAAATCCTGAAAACTTGACCTGTTGGTGTGCCTTGAGGACTGGAGTTGAAAAACACTGATTTAGAGCATAGTGGAGCAGATTATGGCAGAGTGGAGCAGATTAGGGCATGGTGAAGCGGATTAGAGCAGAGTGGAGCAGATTAGGGCAGGGTGGAGGAGATTAGGGAAGGCTGAAGCAGATTAGGACAGAGTGGCACATACAGAGCAGGGTGGAGTGGATGAGGGCAGTGTGGAGTGGATTAGGGCACAGTGGAGTTGATTAGGGCAGGGAGGAGCGGATTAGGGCAGGGTGGAGTGGATTAGTGCAGGGTGTAGCAGTGGTATAGGGCAGGGTGGAGCAGTTTAGGTTAGAGTGGAGGGGGTTAGGGTAGGGCAGAGTAGATTAGATTAGATTAGTGTAATGTAGTGTAGTATAGATTAGTATAGTGTAGATAGGGCCTGTCCAGGGAGGGATTATTTTGACGCAGGTGGCCAGTTTAAACATGCATTGCAATGCATATAAACTAAAAATCCCTGTTGATAAGCAAAGTACGCAAAGTTAGAAGAGTATTTAGCAGTGTTCAGAGTTTTTTTTAGTCTTTTAGGCCGCGTACACACGTCCGAGAACCTCGTCGGGCTAAACCCATCGTTCCACCCGACGAGGTTCTCGGCCGGCCGTCGAGTTCGTCGACCAGGCTGTCGAAAAAGGCATCGAGCCATTAGTCCCGATGGCCCGTTGAGCAAATAGAGAACCTGCTCTCTATTTTGGCTCAACGAGCTTCCCGACGGGACGCTCGACGAAAGTGAACATATCTTGGGGGGAGGGAATAGTGTGTTTAGTTACATAGTTACATAGTTAGCTAGGTTGAAAAAAGACACAAGTCCACCCAGTTCAACCATAAAAAAACAAACAAACAAACAAAATAAAACACAGTACAATCCCATACACCCAACTCCATACCCACAGTTGATCCAGAGGAAGGCAAAAAACCCCAGCAGAGCGATGATCCAATTTGCTACAGGAGGGGAAAAAATTCCTTCCTGATCCCCCGAGAGGCAATCGGATTTACCCCGGATCAACTTTACCTACACATCTTAGTACTCAGTTATATTACGTGCATTTAGGAAAGAATTCAGGCCTCTCTTAAAGCAATCTACTGAGCTGGCCAGAACCACCTCTGGAGGGAGTCTGTTCCACATTTTCACAGATCTTACTGTGAAGAAACCTTTCCGTATTTGGAGGTGAAATCTCTTTTTTCCTCCAGACGTAAAGAGTGCCCCCTTGTCCTCAGTGTTGACCTTAAAGTGAATAACTCAACACCAAGTTCACTATATGGACCTCTTATATATTTGTACATGTTGATCATATCCCCCCTTATTCTCCTCTTCTCACAAGTGAATAAATTCAGTTCTTCTAATCTTTCCTCATAGCTGAGCTCCTCCATGCCTCTTATCAGTTTGGTTGCCCTTCTCTGCACTTTCTCCAGTTCTCCGATATCCTTTTTGAGAACTGGTGCCCAAAACTGGACTGCATATTCCAGATGAGGTCTTACTAATGATTTGTACAGGGGCAAAATTATATCTCTATCTCTGGAGTCCATACCTCTCTTAATACAAGAAAGGACTTTGCTCACTTTGGAAACCGCAGCTTGGCATTGCATGCCATTATTGAGCTTATAATCAACTAAAACCCCCAGATCCTTCTCCACTACAGATCCCCCCAGTTGTACTCCCCCTAGCATGTATGATGCATGCATATTCTTAGCCCCCAAGTGCATAACTTTACATTTATCAACATTAAACCTCATCTGCCACATAGTCGCCCACTTAGACAGAGCATTGAGGTAGGCTTATAAATTGGAGACATCCTGCAAGGACATTATTCCACTGCATAGCTTGGTGTCATCTGCAAAAACAGAAATGTTACTTTTGATCTCAGATCCAATATCATTTATAAATATATTGAAAAGTGAGGGACCCAGCACCGAACCTTGGGGTACACCGCTGATAACCTTGGACCATTCAGAGTAAGAATCATTAACCACAACTCTCTGAATCCTGTCTTTCAGCCAGTTTTCTATTCATTTACAAACTGATACATCCAATCCTGTAGACCAGGGATCTCCAAACATTCTAAACAAAGGGCCGGTTTATTGTCCTTCAGACTCTTGGAGGGCCGGACTTTGGCCTGCGGGAATGAAAGCTTTCCTGCCATCAGGGGGAGTAAACATCTGGTATTAGGGGGAGGAATAGTGCCCCATTGCTGGTATCATAAGGAGGAATAGTGCCCCATTCGTGGTGTCAGTGGGAAAAATTGTGGTCCATTGTCGGGGTCAGGTGGCAGAATAGTGTCTCGTATTATTGGGAGGCATAGTGCTCCAAGGGCCGAATAAAGGCAAGCAAAGGGCTGCATTCCAGCCCTCGGGCAACAGTTTGGAGACCACTGTTCTAGAGCAGGGGTCTCCAAACTTTCTAAAGAAAGGGCCAGTTTACTATCCTTCAGACTTTAGGGGGGCCGAACTGTGGCCTTTTGGGAGTCAAACATGTCAAGATGTCCAGTGGGAGTAAACAATACCAATACTTTGTTGTCAGTGGGAGGACTAGTGCCCCATAGTTGGTGTCAATGCAAGGAATTGCACACTATTGATGGTGTCAGTTGGAGGAATATTGCCCCACTGTTGGTGTCAGCAACAAAAATGATTCCCCATTGTTGGTGTCAGTGGATGGAATAGTGCCCCAAGGGCCTGATGAAGGCATGCAAAGGGCCACATCTGGCCCCAGGGCCACAGTTTGGAGACCCCTGTTCAAGACCTTACCTTACACATGAGCCATGGGTGGGGAACTGTATCAAACGCTTTTGCAAAGTCCAAGTATACCACGTCCACTGCCACGTCTCTGTCCAGGGTTTTACTTACCTCTTCATAAATGGAAATCAGGTTTGTCTGACAACTTCTGTCTTTCATGAATCCATGCTGTCTGCTGCTTAAATAGTTTGTTTCCAGCAAGAACTCATCCATGTGGTCTTTTATTAAACGTTCCAGTATCTTCCCAACTATAGAAGTTAAACTAACAGGTCTATAGTTACTTGGTAAAGACTATGGCCCAGATTCAGAGAGAATTGGATTCTCGTAGCGTATCAGAAATACACTACGCCGCCGTTTTTTACCTGGCTCTACGTGGAATCCAGGTAGATTTTGTCCAGTAAACGACGGCGGCGTAGTGTATTTCTCCCGTCGCAATCCATCTACACAAGTAGGGGGCGTGAAGGATGTAAAATAGGCGCGTTCCCGCGGCGATCGAACCGCGAATGCTCCGTTCGCAAATTTCCCGCCGTGCATAGCGCGAAATCACGTCGTTACGTCATTCGTTGTTTGAGTAGCGTCGTTTACGGACATTTCTATTCCCGAACGAGTTACGTAAAAAAAAATAAAAAAAAATTAAATTTGACGCGGGAACGACGGCCTTAACATGGGCTACGCACCGTTAGACCAGCAAAAAGCTGGTCTAACAGTACGTAAAAAAAACCAGACGTAAGCGATTGCGAAGACCGCTCGTATCTTCGTGGATCGCCGTAAAAACACATTTGCATATCCCGACGCATCAAAACGACCCAAACTCCTCCCAGCGGCCGCAAAAATATCGCAGCATAGATCCGAAGGCTTACGAAGACGTAAGCCTCTCGGATCGAAGCCGAAGCCGCCGTATCATGGTTTGAGGATTCAAACTAGTGATACGGCGCGCAAAATTTGAAATTACTCCTGTCTAACACCAGTTAGACAGGCGTAATTGCTTTATGAATCTGGGCCTTTGTTCCCTTTTTAAATATAGGCACCACATTGGCTCTACGCCAATCCAGTGGTACTATTCCTGTCATTAATGAGTCCCTAAATATTAGATACAGTGGCTTTGAAATTTCAGAGCTCAATTCTTTTAGGATCCGTGGGTGGATGCCATCTGGTCCAGGTGCTTTATCCACCTTTGTTCTGTCTAAATATTTCTGGACCATATCACATTTGAGCCATTGTGGATTTGGGGCTGTGTCACTCCCACTCCCATTATGGACATGAGCTCCCCTATGCTCCATTGTATACACAGAGCTGAATAAAGCATTTAATAAATTTGCCTTCTCTTTGTCCTCAGTCACCCACTCTAGATTATTTTGTAAAGGGCTTACATGCTCAGACTTGACCTTTTTACTATTAATATATTTAAAGAATTTTTTGGGGTTTGTCCTACTATCTTTTGCAATCTGTCGTTCATTTTGAATTTTTGCATCCCTGATTTCCTTTTTACATATTCTATTATATTCTTTGTAACATTTAAACAAAACTAGTGTTCCTTCATTTTTATATTTTTTAAAAGCTATTTTCTTATTGTTTATAGCTTTTTTAACTTTGCCCGTGAGCCACATAGGTTTTATCTTAGCCTTTTAAACTTATTGCCCATGGGAATATACTTTGCAGTGAGGTTCCAAAGAGTCTTTTTGATGAATTCCCATTTCTGTTCTGTGTTCATCGGTGCCAATATTCCCTCCCAGTCCAAGTCCTGGAGAGCAGTCCTCATCCTTTGAAAATTAGCTTTCTTGAAATTAAGTGTTTTTATCTTTCTTGTATGTATTTCTTGCTTAAAATTAACATCAAATGACATCATGTTATGATCACTGCTACCCAGGGGTTCCTTTATCTGAACATTAGTAATAAGCTCTGCATGGTTTGAGATTATCAGGTCCAACAGAGCATCATTCCTAGTTGGGGCCTCAATAAACTGGACCATAAAATTGTCCTGCAATAGGTTTTTAAATTTTTGTCCTTTAACTGTCCCAGAAATTCCATTATTCCAGTCAATTTCTGGGTAGTTAAAATCCCCCATTATTATCACTGTCCCAGCCCTTGCAGCCCTTTCCATCTGTGCAAGGAGCCGAGTCTCCACCTCCTCATTAACATTGGGTGGTTTATAACAAACTCCAATGATTAACTTTGAACTACGCACATCTGTATGCAGTTCCACCCATAATGCTTCAACTTCATCACACTCTCCATCAACCATGTCCTCTTTCACGCTTGCTTTGAGGTCACTTCTCACATAGAGACAGACCCCTCCACCTTTCCTTTTTACCCTATCTTTCCGAAAGAGAGCATAGCCAGGAATATTAATAGCCCAGTCATGTGAGGATTGAAGCCAAGTTTCAGCAATACCGATTACATCATAGCTCTCCTCATGCACCAGAGCTTCCAACTCACGTGTTTTGCTTGGCAGGCTTCTGGCATTGGTGAACAAACACTTAAATGTATTGTTACATTTTTCACTGGCGTTTTTCATATAGTTTCATAGTTTAAATGCCCGGATAAGTCTGGGGGTACCCTCTTGTATTCCCCAAACTTTGTGTGCCAGATCATTGGGGCATGTTGCATGCTGCACAACTTTGCCATGAGAAAGGGCCTGCAGATTGACTTACGTGATGACCTGACCCCCGAACCACACAGTCCCCCCTTGCCCGAAGGTCCCCCGTCTGCTGAGGGAAGAGTAGTAAGGAGGGTCCTTGTGGTAGGCTACTTTTCACGTTAAACACACACATTAATCATGTCACAATGAGAATGCACGCATGCACACCACTGTGGTCCCTAGCACACACACACACACCACATCCACATCAAATTGGATTAGACCGAAGTACACCACATGGGACTTGGGAGCAGCAACGCCACGCCACGGCTCCAATTATGTTGCTGTATATTCATACACCATTCACACGTGTCGTGGTGATAATTTCTCACCAACGACTGAGGGTAAAACCCCTTAATGGCAGGAGTGTCACCCCCACACATTCACACCACATTCACACTGTAGCCTGCACTCCTCACCGTGTGCAGGGAGATAAAAATAAATAAAACTCATAATCTGAGTATCAAACATAAATTAATATAAATCAACGGCCCTGTCGTGGGCTCCTTCTTGTCCCTAGGCTCCTGGGGCGCAGTTGCCTGGGACGAGCCACAGGTGGGGGGGCTGGGGGGGCTGGTGGTTGAGCCTCCCCCAGTCTCTCCCTGGCTGCCTGGCTGCCCTCCATTGCCACGGCTAGCCGGTGGAGGTAGGTATTGGTGGCAGCCTGCATCCGCAGCCGGCGGGTGGTATTGCTGTGCTGTTGGCGCCGTGTCTGCCTCCCCTCCTCACGGACAGCAGCTGCCAGGCTCCGGAACCTCAGAGACCAGGCCAGATGTTGTGGTCTGCAGGTCCACCAGGCAGGACAGAAGGGCTGCCCCGTTCCCAACAACATCCTGCAGACTTTCATTGATATTGTTATTCTGGGCAGCCTGCTGGGTGATGGCTTTCTGCACTGCCACAGTGCAAGCAGCCTGGCTCTCGGCCGTGGACGCCAGGCTATCTGCGACCCGATGCAGATCACCCGCAAGACACCCAATATGGCGTGTCTGCCTTGTTTGGTCCCTTGCCAGATGGTTCTCAAACTCGTCTGGGACTCCTCATGTTTTTTTTGTTGCCTTACTAGAGGCCTGAGAGGCTGGAGGATGGCTGTAGGGGAGGTCCCTTGAGGGGGTATCGCTGGAGGGGATGGGGTCCCTTGATGGGGTATCCCTGGAGGGGATGGGGTCCCTTGATGGGGTATCCCTGGAGGGGATGGGGTCCCTTGATGGGGAATCTAGCAGGGGGGGATTTGGGAGGGGCCAGGTATGGGGGTCTCATCCAGCAAATACAGAGCATCCTCTTCTACCCCGACGTGCTCCTCCTCAACCTCCTCAAGCAATGATGTCGGGGCTGGATCCACCATGGATGGGGTGGATCGCCCTGCAATCAATGACGGCCCAGCTCCATCCTGCACATCTGTGGATGACACAAAACAATCACATGTTGGAGTACCCACACACTTGTCACATGTAACCCCCCCACCCATGCAACACACCACAAAGCAGATAAAACACACTTACCTGACCTCAAAGGCTGATCCCCTGATTCGAAGCCCGGCAGACCCTCCACAAGCTCCCTATCCAGCAACCTGGCCACGACCATGTCCTCTGCCGTCAGGGTGATTCTTGTGGCTGGTCCTCCACCTGTGCCACTGGCATGCTTCCTGATTGCCACTAGCTTATCTTTGACAAGTCTCCGCATGTCGTTGATTTTCTTGCGGATGTGCTTGGGCTCCCTGTCCGCCACACCGACAGCATTGACCTGCCTGGTTAGTTCCGCATAAATGCGGGTTTTCTCAGATTTCCCAGTGTTGGCACTCTGTGGCCCATAGAGGCGGGCACCATATTGGGAGAGCCCATCGGTGATCACAGCCTTCTCCTGAGGGCTGAAATTTAACATTCTACGGTCAGCAGGAGTCTCTGGTGCAGCCATCATAAATGCAAAAAGTAGGATGCAAAAGCCCTGGCAATTCAAAAAAATGCTGGTCGCGTTTTGCAAGTGAGTGGCGCTTCTGTGTGCGTATTTATGCACTGGAGTAGGAAGTGGTGCGGCGGATCTTGGTGGTGACGTCGGCGCCGTACTGCGCATGCGCACAGGAGGCAGACAGCCAGGTGACATCAGTGCGCATGCGCCGTTTAAGATACACCGTACGGATCTCTCAGCGCCACTGTCAAACCATCATTTGCATGTGGTGACGCCCACTTACAGTTCCGCCGCCTTACGCCGTCGAAAAACCACTGCGCAGGTGAGTGAAACATTGATGAATAAAGTACATGCCTCTCCGCGCTGGTACGGCGTAGCGGAAAAAAGATGCGCCACGCCGGAGCAACGATGCGCCATTGTACATGAATCTACCCCTGTATGTGTACATTTTGGGGAAGATACAGGTAGGAGATAAGCCGGCTTATCTCCAGATAAGCCGTCTTATCTCTGCGTTTTAAGCGCCTAATCTATGCCACTGATTCCTAAAATCAGTTAGGCATAGATTTTCCTTAGATCAGACAAGCGTAAATCTATTACGCTGTCTAATCTTAATTTCATATTTTAGGCTGGCCGCTAGGTGGCGTTCCCGTCTAAAATATGTAAATGAGCCTATACGCCGATTCCCGAACGTACGCGCGGCCCTGCGCTATTCAATTATGTCATTTGCGTTAGCGTAGTACCGTCGTAATGTTATGCCTGCTATATGAGGCGCAAGCAATGTTAAGTATTGATGGCGTGCCGACGATTTTTTCCCGTCGTTTACGTAAAACGTTTGCGAATAGGGTTTTGCGTAAGTGCCATTCACGTCGTTTACACGTCAAAATGACGTCGAGATTTGGAGCATGCGCACTGGGAGCCAATCACGGCCGGCGACTGCATGCGCAGTTCGTTCGGCGCAGGGACACGCTTCATTTAAATGATACACACCCCCTACCCGCCGAATTTGAATTCGGCCGGCTTTTTATACTACGCCGCCTCAACTTTACAGGCAAGTGTTTTGAGAATAAAGCACTTGCCTGAAAAAGTTGCGGCGGCCTAGTTTAAAAGCTAGACGCTAGGCATGCCTATAGATAGACATTTCTATGTGAATCTACCCCAGAGTGTGTGTTTTTCCTTTTTTTTTTTCGCAAGTTGTTGATCCATCTATCAAGACTGTCGGAGAATGGAGCAGGATAGATAGTCAGGGAAATGTGATGTTATTATTGTGTTACTGTAAAAATTGTACAAAGTAACGTTTTTTTATATTTTTATATTTTTCCTACTCTTTTCTATTTCTCCTCTTTACTGTCGGAGCAGGTTCAGGTTTAGGTCAGGTGTTCAGACTTGAACACCAGTTGTAGGACACTGGGGACAGTGTTTATTTAAGTGGGGGAGTGTGTAGCACCCTTGTACTTTTAGGTGCTGGTGCTGTTTTAAATCTAAGGGGGATGAGAGAGTTAGTTAGCTCTCATCCAGTTAATTTGCTCACAATGGGTCTCTGTCTGGGTTTGGCTGTGCTGGACCCATTCTGTTGTGCCTGGGGTGCGGTACCACCCCGGGCGATAGGTGCGGGCAGTGCAGTCCAAGCGAATGGTGCTCTCTCGGCAGCCAATGGGGAGGGTTGAGCCTTGCTGGGCATGCCGGGAGAGGGTACATAATGGAAAGGACTCGCTAGGTTCGGGATTCTGGAAGTGCGTCACCCACCTTCAGGGTGTCTGTGCTGCGCGCCCCGGCGTTATGGCCTACCAGTCCGGGCTGCGTATGCCACAAGGTGTTTTCGGTTTTGGGCCTACTTTGGTTCGGAGCATCCGGGACATGGCTGGGCCCCAGTGATCGACTGGGTCCCTGTGATCCATTGGGGATCGAGGTGCTGGACCATGACAAGGCTGGACGTCGGTCACCTGTCAGTCAGTAACCTGACTACAAACTACCTGAAGTTACTCATGCTCAAAGCTTTCTGAGGAGAATATTCTCCGTGATCGAGATTCTAGGAAGGGGCCTGTGGCAGAGGTTTGCTTCCCTCAAAGTTCCGAGCAGTGCTCCGGCTGCCAGACCTGTGGCAGGGGTCTTTCCGGGTGCGTTAAACCCACTCTGGCGAGAGTGGTGAAGAAGATAAAAGTGCTATTGGAAGCAGGACTGACTTCCTCATTATTACACCTGAACCTGCTATTGCTTCTTCTAACCCATCTTTACCTTCAGTGTACGTTTTACCATTTACCATGTTGGGTAAATAAAAGCACAAGATAAAAGACACCTGCTGTTTGGACATTTCATTATTACTGCTCTCATCAACTACCCTAGACGGCGGAGCTATAGAGGTAACAGGCCATCCCAATTCTAACCAGCAGCTTCTTTGTGAGTGAGTGCTACAGATGGAACAGATCGTAACTCGACAGTGTCATGGTAAAGGATCAAGTATGGTTCCCTGTGTTGGAGATACAACGAAACTTCAGCTTAGCCTATCGTATGTAATGCAGTTTAGAAAAAGGACACAAGATTTTCGCTAATGCTCAATGATATGCTATGCTATGTATACTCTATGATGTGTTGTATTTTCCTGCCCACTGTGATGTACTTGTTGGTTTTCTTTTTCCTGCCTTGTTGTCTGTGTGTGTGTTCTTCTTACCATGTGCAGAGAGACATCTTTGTCTGTGTGATGATGTTCCAATAAAGAAGCCAGTTCCTGTTACTACACAATATCTGATCTCAGCTGACTCAGCTTCACCTATCAATCCTACTTTGCAACAGGTTATGGGCCCAGTGTCTGGACGGAAGACAGAGTGGCTGATGCAAAGATCGACATAAGAAAGATTTGCAGTGACATCTCCTATAGACAAGTAAGACTGTTTATATATAAAGGAGGGATATAATGTCCGGGAACTTAGAGCTTAAACTCTCAGTGGCAAAGCTGAACAATGACAATTATCAGCTATGGAAGTTTAAAGTGGAAATGCTATTATCCAGAGATGACTTGTGGGAGGTTACCACTACAGAGAGGCCACAGGATAATAATCAGGACTGGGACAAAAAAAACAGACAAGCACGTACCACAATAAGTTTACTAGTAGAAGATGATCAGCTCATTCATATACGCAATGAGGACACAGCGAAAGGCATGTGGGATGTAATGAAAAGACTACATGAAAGATCCAGTTTAAACAACAAGCTGTTTATGCTGTGGAAACTTTACAAAATGAGACTTGGCAGAGAACAGGACACGCAGGAGCATATAAACGCAATGCTGGAAGTGATTGCGCAACTCAGATCAAGTGGGGAGAATATAACAGACAGTCACATTGCAGCCATCTTGTTATGCAGTTTTCCCGATACATACACTGCACTAATCAATGTACTGGAGACACAACCTGAAACAGATCTGACGGTAGCATTTGTAAAAACCAGGCTCATAGATGAGTATCAGAGAAGAAAGGAATTAGTGCATGACTCCATAGAATCCACAGAAAACAGCACCGCTCTTAAAGCTACAGACGCAAGATTACACAGGAAAGAAACCAGAGTGTGTTTAAGATGCCACAAACAGGGACTCATAAAGAAAGACTGTACTATATGGAAAGCAGAGAAAATGAGACAACATCCCTCTTATGCTAAACAAAAGGTCAAAACCACAATCAATGACCCAAGGGAAGGCAACTGGAATGCCACATTTAAAGTGACAGGCAACAATAAATGCCAAGACTGGTGCATCGATTCAGGGGCAACCAGTCACATGACGAGTGATAGAAGTTTATTCACAGAACTTGATCCGAACAACAAAGAAACTATTTACCTTGCAGATGGAAGCACAATACATGCAGAAGGATGTGGGCATGGAACCCTTGTATGCCCTGATGATGCGGGACACAATTTAACCATATCAGTGAAAGATGTGGTTTATGTTCCTAATCTAGAAGGAGGACTCTTATCTGTGAAGCGTCTAACAGCCAGAGGACTGTAACACCATCGGCGTTACTTTGTACAGAACGAGCGCAGCTGTATCATCCTTAGACAGCTGCGCTCCATTCAGCACCCTGTCATCGACACTTTCGACGTGCCGTCGAATCCTGCGTCCCGTCCAGCATCCTGATTCCGTCATTTCCGACGTGCCGTCGAATCCTGCGCTCCACGCTGGAACGCGGAAGCGCGCCCAGCGTGTGTCCCGCGACAGGCTGGCTATTTAAACCTCCTCTGATGGCGGCTCAGCGTCTGGTTATTGAAGTTGACGATCGCCGCCATCTGAAGACCCAAGACCTCCTCCAGAGTCCCACAGTTCCTCACCTTGTAAAGGAGATCACCAGGCTCACAGCACCAAGTTCTACACCACGGACCCTGCTACTATCCATGACTTGCTGCTTGGCCACAGAGCTGGCAATCTACAGAACCATAGAGGCATCCTGCACCTGCTACTAATCACTCTCCAGGAAGGAACTGCACACCTGGTCACATCTAAACCGCAAGTACCCACAGCTAACTGTATCAAGCCTGTATACTCAGAATACTGTTCATCCTGGATTGCATACTATGATATGTTCTTGATTGCCTGATACCATATGTTTGTAGAGACTGAGACGTATTACGAGGATTCTCAAATAACCTATGGTAGATGCACCACACCATCAATAGGAGATATATCGCAGGAGGTTGTGATGAAATAACCCCATGAGCTCTGTTTAACATCATAGAGCAACCAGGTGGTTTAATCTGAGTATCCTCCAGAATAAATAATTACCATTCATCTCCTATTCATGGTGACGGCGTAGCCGTTACAGAATAACCAGACCCATATATATATATTAGATGGATCCCGCTGATTTAGCGAATCATCTACTGGGACTCACTCAAAGGGTAGATACCCTAACTAATTCTTTAAATGAATTCCGCCTAGAAAATGAAGCTCTCCGCCAGCAGAACCTTGCTCAGGTTAGAGAGAGACCAGAACCCAAGGTCTGTACTCCAGAACCTTTCTCTGGCGATAGGAAACTTTTCCGGCAATTCATCAGCTCTTGTCGCTTGATGTTCGAGCTACGTCCCCGTACTTACTATTCTGATAGGATTAGAATTCTCACCCTCATCTCATACCTCAGGGGTGAACCGAGAGTTTGGGCCGACGCCTATCTAGAAGAACACGGAGATCTCCTTGGAGCCCTGGACACTTTTCTCGCAGAAATGTCCCTCCTTTATGAGGATCCCAATAAACAGTTGACTGCTGAAAATTCCATCAGAAATCTCAAACAGGGGAAAAGACCAGTGGAGGACTACATTTCTGAATTCAAATGTTGGTGCCGAGAGACCCAGTGGTCAGATATCGCACTCAGGAACCAATTTCGGCTAGGCCTGACAGAAACTTTGAAAGACGAAATCGCACGTGTAGAACTTCCACCATCCCTAGAGGATCTCATGCAACTGTCCATTACCATAGATCGACGTATTCGAGAGAGAAGAGCTGAACGTGCCAATGCGTTTTTTCCTTCACCTTTCAGGAGAGCCAGATCTCCCCCCAAGGAGCTTCCGATGGAACTTGGTGCGATTAAAGGTCCTTTAAGCACATCGGAGAAACAACGCCGCAGAGACCAAAACCTCTGTATGTACTGTTCTGCTCCTGACCACGTTGTATCCACCTGTCCCCTTCTTAAGAGGAATTCAGAAGGTAAAGATCACCACAGAAACAAATTTAATTTCACTGGTACAATTTCTAATCGTTACATTATTATTCTTCTCACATTACAGTGGGAGCAAGAAAGGTTCTCCATTGAAGCAATGGTCGACACTGGAGCCTGTGGAAACTTTATTGACTCTAAGATTGTAGAATCTAATAAAATACCTTGTGTGATTAAGCAAACCCCTGTGTCACTCACTTTCATTGATGGTTCCAGTTCTCCCACAGGTCCAATTACATTCCAAACCTCACCCCTTTGGGTGACTTGCGCTCCAGGTCATACCGAGAACCTAATTTTTGACGTCATCCAATCACCTCTATTTCCAATAATACTCGGATTACCTTGGTTACGTCTTCATCAGCCTACTTTCCAATGGTCTACTAGTTCCTTAACCTTACAATCCTCTTTCTGTAAAGAGAACTGTTATCCTAATTGTTCTATCTCTTTCACAGAGATCTACCCTCCTGATCTTCCACCTTATCTACATGATTTCGCCGACGTTTTTAGCAAAACCAAGGCAAACTTGCTCCCCCCACACAGGATCTATGATTGCCCCATAGATCTTATAGCTGACGCACCGATCCCAACTGCTCGGATTTATCCATTATCCCAACCTGAACTTGTACACCTCAAGGATTATATCGACGAAAACCTCAAGAAAGGTTTTATCAGACCTTCAACCTCTCCAGCGAGTGCAGCCATGTTCTTCGTAAAAAATAAAGACGGCTCACTCCGACCAATTATCGACTACCGTGCACTCAATAGCATTACTATAAAGAACAGATATCCACTACCATTAATTCCAGAACTCATCGAACGACTCCAGACCTCAAAGATCTTCACTAAACTAGATCTGAGGGGTGCCTATATTCTCATAAGAATTCGATCTGGTGACGAGTGGAAAACAGCTTTTAAAACACGCTATGGCCTCTACGAGTACACCGTAATGCCCTTTGGGTTATGCAACGCACCTGCAACCTTCCAATATTTCATCAACGACATTTTCCGAGATTTGCTCGACGTTTGTGTTGTGATTTATTTGGATGACATTTTAATCTATTCAGATTCTCCCGAAGAACACATCAAACATGTACGCTGGGTTTTGGTCAGATTGAGAACACACTCTTTATATGTCAAACTTGAAAAGTGTGTTTTCAGTCAGCGCAGCATTTCTTTCCTGGGATATCTAATTACCCCAAACGGAATACAGATGGAATCATCAAAGGTACAGTGCATATTATCCTGGCCTGTTCCTCACTCCAGGAAGGCTCTACAACGGTTTCTCGGATTCTCTAACTACTACAGAAAATTCATTAAGGATTTCTCTACGATCGTGAAACCATTAAACAATCTCACTAGTAGTAAGACGCCTTTTTCCTGGTCTGATCAGGCACAGAAATCTTTTGACCTTCTGAAGCTCAGTTTCACATCCGCACCGATCTTACAACTTCCTAACCCACTTTACCATTTCACCTTAGAGGTAGATGCCTCGCATTTTGCTTTGGGAGCTGTACTCTCCCAACAAGCTTCATCATCTGAACCTCTACATCCGGTAGCCTTTTACTCTAGGACATTATTACCTGCCGAAAAGAATTACCCCATTGGGGAAAAAGAACTCCTTGCTATAAAGGATGCCCTAAGTAATTGGAGACATCTCTTGGAAGGTTCCAAACACCCCATTACCATCCTCACCGATCATCGCAATTTGCAACATTTGAGGGCCTGTAAAACCCTTTCTGCCCGCCAAGTCAGGTGGAGTCTATTCTTTGATAGGTTCGACTTCAACATCTCCTATCGTCCTGGTACAGAAAATGTCAAGGCTGACTCGTTGTCACGTATGCATGACAACCAGACAATTGAAACACCTCCCCTTTCTATTATTCCACCTGATCGATTCATTGGAGCATCTGTTCCTTTCTTGGATTTACTGATCCAATCTCTCCCTAACGAGGTACCCCTAATGCCCCAGGGTCTCAAAAAGGAACCTAACGGGTTATTTACCTACAACAATAAGATCTACGTGCCCGCCTCTTTACAACCTCTACTTCTCAAACAACTTCATGATGCTCCTCTGGCAGGTCATCCAGGAATAAGTAAAACCATTCATTTAATTAAAAGAAATTACTGGTGGCCCAAGCTTTCACAGACAGTCAGTGATTATGTCAATTCCTGCGTGATATGTGCCTCCAACAAACATTCCAGGAAGCCACCTTACGGACTCCTTTCTTCAATCCCAATACCTGAAAGACCCTGGGACGTGGTCTCTATGGATTTTATTGTCGATCTCCCCAGGTCTCAAGGTGCCAACACAATTCTAGTTACAGTAGATTTATTAACAAAGATGGCTCACTTCATCCCATTAAAAAATCTACCAACTGCTCTAGAGACTGCACAAGCCTTCCTTCAGAATGTACTTAAGCTACATGGGTTGCCCTCCCAGATTATCTCGGACAGAGGCACTCAATTCATTTCTAAATTCTGGAGAGCCCTTTGCCAGGCCTTGCAAATTGATCATCGAATGTCCACTGCTTATCATCCGCAAACAAACGGACAAACAGAACGAGTAAACCAAACACTGGAACAGTATTTACGCTGTTATTGCACCCATCTACAGGACGACTGGCTTCAGTTTCTTCCTCATGCCGAATTTGCGTATAATAACGCTTCCAGTTCTTCCTCCGGATTCTCTCCTTTTTATGCAAACTATCGGTTCCACCCCAAATCTGCTCCAGTCTCCGTTCTCCCTAACAATGTTCCCGCTGTAGAACATTACCTCTCCACCTTGAAGAGGACCCTACGAATACTCCATTCTAATCTTACTACAGCGCAACAAAGACAAAAGAAGTATTATGACTCCCGCAGAACTCCACCTCCTAAATACAAAGTTGGAGATTTGGTTTGGCTCTCCACTCGAAATCTACGTCTTAATATCCCTTCAAGAAAACTCGGTCGCCAATTCACTGGTCCATTCTCCATTTCACATATCATCAACAACAATACCGTTAAACTACTTCTACCTCCGGATTGGAAGATACATCCTTCTTTCCATGTCTCACTTATTAAGCCTTTCACTCCTAATCCGTTCCCTAACAGAGACCCTCAACCCCCTTCTCCTGTTGAGGTTCTCGGTGAGACTGAATATGAGGTACAGAAAATTCTAGATTCCAGGAGACATGGATCTTCCCTGCAATATTTAATCCGTTGGAAGGGTTATAGCCATCTTGATGACTCCTGGGTAGATTCCTCCGACATTCATGCTCCCCGGCTCGTCAATCAATTCCACCGCAGATACCCTGATCGACCATCACTTTCTGGGTGTATATCTGGGACCCCCTTGAGGAGGGGAGTATGTAACACCATCGGCGTTACTTTGTACAGAACAAGCGCAGCTGTATCATCCTTAGACAGCTGCGCTCCATTCAGCACCCTGTCATCGACACTTTCGACGTGCCGTCGAATCCTGCGTCCCGTCCAGCATCCTGATTCCGTCATTTCCGACGTGCCGTCGAATCCTGCGCTCCACGCTGGAACGCGGAAGCGCGCCCAGCGTGTGTCCCGCGACAGGCTGGCTATTTAAACCTCCTCTGATGGCGGCTCAGCGTCTGGTTATTGAAGTTGACGATCGCCGCCATCTGAAGACCCAAGACCTCCTCCAGAGTCCCACAGTTCCTCACCTTGTAAAGGAGATCACCAGGCTCACAGCACCAAGTTCTACACCACGGACCCTGCTACTATCCATGACTTGCGGCTTGGCCACAGAGCTGGCAATCTACAGAACCATAGAGGCATCCTGCACCTGCTACTAATCACTCTCCAGGAAGGAACTGCACACCTGGTCACATCTAAACCGCAAGTATCCACAGCTAACTGTATCAAGCCTGTATACTCAGAATACTGTTCATCCTGGATTGTATACTATGATATGTTCTTGATTGCCTGATACCATATGTTTGTAGAGACTGAGACGTATTACGAGGATTCTCAAATAACCTATGGTAGATGCACCACACCATCAATAGGAGATATATCGCAGGAGGTTGTGATGAAATAACCCCATGAGCTCTGTTTAACATCATAGAGCAACCAGGTGGTTTAATCTGAGTATCCTCCAGAATAAATAATTACCATTCATCTCCTATTCATGGTGACGGCGTAGCCGTTACAAGGACTCACTGTGAAATTCCAAGGTGACAAGTGTTCCATTCTAAACGGCAAACAGACAATAGCAAGTGCCAAGCTGGATTATCATCTGTATCACCTCGACACAGTGAAGGAAAAGGTGAGACTATGTACACACAAGCACAATGACTGTATACATATATGGCACAGACGTCTAGGTCACAGACACCCAGAATGCATACTGGAACTACAAATGAGGAATCTGACAAGGGATCTAATAGTATCCCCTTGTCCAGTCACTGCTAAATGTGAATGTTGCATTAAATCCAAAGCTACAAGAGCAACACTTCCCAAAGTCAGCTAGAAGAGAGCCTCAAGACCACTTGACTTAGTTCACAGTGACGTGTGTGGTCCCCTAAACCCACCAACACCTGGAGGCAACAGGTACATAGTGACTTTCATAGACGACTACTCAAGATATACAGTCACCTACCTAATGCAACACAAGAGTGAAGTTTTCGACAAATTACAAGACTATATAACAAAGACAAGTAACAAGTTTCAGAGGAAGCCTCTCATACTTCGGAGCGATAATGGAGGTGAATTCACTGGAGGTAAGATACAAGAATACTTAAAAAGGCATGGAATAGGACATCAAAAGACAGTTTGCTATACACCAGAACAAAATGGACTAGCTGAAAGAAAGAACAGAACTCTGACTGAAATGATCAGATGTACAGTAGGTGACCGCGATATTGTGTCAATCTCGCTCCCTTTCTCGGCGAGATTGACCACCTACGAGCCCCATCGCAGGAGCCAGCGCCGAGCTGGCTTGCCGCGATGGAGACAAAGCTGTCATAGATGCAACGGGGATCCGACTTGGATTCCCACCAAATCTACATGCGGCGTTTGGTATGAATCATGAAGGGGAACTCCCCGCCAAATTTTAAATAAAAATCCGGCATGGGTTCCCCCCCAGGAGGCATACCAGGCCCTTAGGTCTGCTATGGATTGTAAGGAGAACCCCCTCTACGCCGAAAAAAACGACGTGGGGGTTCCCCCACAATGCATACCAGACCCGTATCCAAAGCACGCTGCCTGGCCAGTCAGGAAAGGAGTGGGGACGAACGAGCGCCCCCCCTCCTGAGCCGTACCAGGCCGCATGCCCTCAACATGGGGGGGTCAGGTGCTCTGGGGCAGGGGGGCGCACTGCAGCCCCCCCACCCCAGAGCACCCTGTCCCCATGTTGATAAGGACAGGGCCTTTTCCCGACAACCCTGGCCGTTGGTTTTCGGGGTCTGCGGGCGGGGGGCTTATCAGAATCTGGGAGCCCCCTTTAATAAGGGGGCCCCCAGATACCGGCCCCCCACCCTAAGTGAATGAATATGGGGTACATCGTACCCCTACCCATTCACCTGGAGGCAAAGTGTAAAAATAAATAAACAACACAGGGTTTTTAAAGTAATTTATTAGTCAGCTCCGGGGGGCCCCCCTCTTCTTTAGCTAGTCAGCTCCGGGGGGCCCCCCTCTTCTTTAGCTCTTTTACCAGGGGGGTCTTCTTCTTCCACTCTCCGGGGGTCTTCTCCGCTCTCCGGGGGTCTTCTCCACTCTGTGGGGGTCTTCTTCCATCTTCTCCACTCTGCAGGGGTCTTCTTTCATCGTCTCCACTCTGCGGGGGTCTTCTTTCGCTCTCCGGGGTCTTCTCCACTCTCCGGGGGTCTTTTTCCGCTCTTCGGGGGTCTTCTCCGCTCTCCACTGTTGACTCGGCGCTCTCCGGTGCCTTCTTCTTCAGGACTGGCCGCCTCTATCTTCGTGTTAACTCTATTTCTAGCGGCGGCCAGTCCGCTCTTCTGTGACGCCTTCTTCTCTTCTTTTCTTCTCCAGATGTTGACTCGACGCTTCTTTCCACTGTTATGCCGGGTGCGCGGCTCCCATCGGTTTATATAGGCCTCTCTTATGACGTCACAGTCCCATCATGCTCCGGTACCTACCCACGTGGGGGATCCGACTTGGATTCCAGCCAAATCTACACACAGTGTTTGGTATGAATCATGAGGGGGAACTCCACGCCAAATTTTAATTAATAGCACCTAAACGCAGTTGCTGTTACTGCACTTGTGGTATTTAATAGCACCTAAACGTAGTTGCTGTTACTGCACGTGTGCTGTTTAATAGCACCTAAATGTACTTGCTGTTACTGCACTTGTAGTGTTTAATAGCACCTAAACGTAGTTGCTGTTACTGCACTTGTGGTGTTTAATAGCACCTAAACGTAGATGCTGTTACTGCACGTGTGCTGTTTAATAGCACCTAAACGTAGTTGCTGTTACTGCACGTGTGCTGTTTATTTGCACCGAAACATAGTTGTTGTTACTGCACGTGTGCTGTTTTATAGCACCTAAACGTACTTGCTGTTACTGCACTTGTGGTGTTTAATAGAGTTGAGCGGAATACGCCATATTCGATTTCGCGATATTGCGCGAATATATAGAAGAATATTCGCGAATATTCGCTAATATCGAATATTCGTGATATTTTATCCAAAAAAAATTTTGCCAAATTTCGCTAATGCGAAAATGATTGCGAAATTCTCATAAACGGAGATCATTTCCTGTATTACTAAACTAATATGCACTAAACACTAACTCTACACTAACTCTACTTAAAAGAAAGGAGAATAAGGGGGCAAAAGAAGGGCGGAGAAGATAATCGCGCAATATTCCTATTGCGCGATTATCTTCTCCGCCCTTCTTTTGCATCAGAGCCAATCAGAATAACTCGAATATTTGGCAAAAGGAATATCGCGCAATATTCCTTTTGCCGAATATTCGAGTTATTCTGATTGGCTCTGATGCAAAAGAAGGGCGGAGAAGATAATCGCGCAATATTCCGTTTGCCGAATATTCGAGTTATTCTGATTGGCTCTGATGCAAAAGAAGGGCGCATCAGAGCCAATCAGAATATCTCGAATATTCGGCAAAAGGAATATTGCGCGATTATCTTCTCCGCCCTTCTTTTGCATCAGAGCCAATCAGAATAACTCCAATATTCGGCAAAAGGAATATCGCGCAATATTCCTTTTGCCGAATATTCGAGTTATTCTGATTGGCTCTGATGCAAAAGAAGGGCCGAGTAGCTGATGCGATTCTTTTATGTTGCTGAAAATTCGCAATGCGAATTTTCGGCAACATAAAAGAATCGCATCAGCTACTCGGCCCAGGGTCTCTCTCTAATCATACCAGCAATGCTTTTAGACGTCGGCTAGATCACTAGGATGTGATCTGTTTTACAAATAAATTTGAAAAAATACAAATATTCGCCATAGCGAATATTCGCCGCAATATTCGAGTTATTCGCGAATACTCGAATATGCAATATTCGTAGCGAATATTCGCAATGCGAATATTCGTGAGCAACACCAGTGTTTAATAGCACCTAAACGTAGTAACTGTAACTGCACTTGTGGTGTTTAATGGCACCTAAACATAGTTGCTGTTACTGCACGTGTGCTGTTTAATAGCACCTAAACGTACTTGCTTGTTACTGTACTTGTGGTGTTTAATAGCACCTAAACGTAGTTGCTGTTACTGCACTTGTGGTGTTTAATAGCACCTAAACATAGTTGCTGTTACTGCACGTGTGCTGTTTAATAGCACCTAAACGTACTTGCTGTTACTGTACTTGTGGTGTTTAATAGCACCTAAACGTAGTTGCTGTTACTGCACTTGTGGTGTTTAATAGCACCTAAACGTAGTTGCTGTTACTGCACGTGTGCTGTTTAATAGCACCTAAACGTACTTGCTGTTACTGCACTTGTCCTGTTTATTAGCACCTAAACGTAGTTGGTGTTACTTAGTGTTGCTCACGAATATTCGCATTGCGAATATTCGTTACGAATATTGCATATTCGAGTATTCGCGAATAAATCGAATATCGCGGTGAATATTTGCTATTGCGAATATTCATATTTTTTCAAATTTATTTTTAAAACAGATCACATCCTAGTGATCTCCATCGACGTCTAAAAGCATTGCTGGTATGATTAGAGACCCTGGGCCGAGTAGCTGAGGCGATCCTTTTATGTTGCCGAATATTCGCAATGCGAATATTGGTATTACGAATATTCGCGAATGCGTTCTCTGCCCTTCTGTGTTTTGTGTATAAAAAAAAAAAAATAGCTTTAGTTTAGTCATATAAGTTTGTGTAAGTAGAGTTAGTGTTTAGTGCCTATTAGTTTAGTAATCCAGGAAATGATCTCCGTTTTCGCGTGTTGACGAGAATTTCGCAATCAATTTCGCATTCACACTAATATCACGAATATTCGATATTAACGAATATTCGCGAATATTCTTCTATATATTCGCGAAATATCGCGAAATCGAATATGGCGTATTCCGCTCATCACTAGTGTTACTGCACGTGTGCTGTTTATTTCCCCCATAAACGTCCTTTGTGTTACTGAGTGAGTGAGTGAAAAACTTGTAAAGCGCAACATCTGGGCGCTGTTTCCATTCCTACGGTAAGGAAAAGCCCTTGACCTCAGAAGAGATGAGTTTTAATCATTCTCCTGAAGGCCAAGTGGTCTGACTCCAGTCGGATGGTAGTAGGTAGTGCATTCCGCAGTCGAGGTCTTTGGACAGCAAATCTCCGATCTCTTTTGGATTTGTATCTTGCCTTGGTTATTTGCAGTAGGTTTTGATTTGTCGATTGCAGAATGCGATTAGGGTTATGGGCTTTTTTTTTTTTTCGCATAGATATTGGGGGGTGTTTCCTTGAATACACTTATGTGTTAGGCAGAGTGCCTTAAAAGTGAAGAGATCTCAGCACAAGGGAAATTGACTCCCATGGTTTTTTGCCAGTCACTAATCGAGCAGCCGTATTTTGAACGACTTGCAGATGAGTGATTTGGTATTTAGGGAGTCCTAGATAGAGGTTTACTGCACGTGTGCTGTTTATTAGCACCTAAACGTACTTTTTGTTACTGCACTTGTGCTGTTCAGTTGCACCTAAACATCCTTTGTGTTACTGCACTTGTGCTGTTTATTAGCACCTAAACGTAGTTGGTGTTACTGCACTTGTGCTGTTTAGTTGCACCTAAACGTCCTTTGTGTTACTGCATGTGTGCTGTTTATTAGCACCTAAACGTACTTTTTGTTACTGCACTTGTGCTGATCAGTTGCACCTAAACGTCCTTTGTGTTACTGCACTTGTGCTGTTTATTAGCACCTAAACGTAGTTGGTGTTACTGCACTTGTGCTGTTTAGTTGCACCTAAACATCCTTTGTGTTACTGCACTTGTGCTGTTTATTAGCACCTAAACGTAGTTGGTGTTACTGCACTTGTGCTGTTTAGTTGCACCTAAACGTCCTTTGTGTTACTGCACTTGTGTTGTTTATTAGCACCTAAACTTACTTTTTGTTACTGCACTTGTGCTGTTCAGTTGCACCTAAACGTCCTTTGTGTTACTGCACTTGTGCTGTTTATTAGCACCTAAACGTAGTTGGTGTTACTGCACTTGTGTCAGGAGGGATGAGAGATCAGACCCGTGTGACTGCACAGAGAGACCAGACAATATGATCAGTGAAGTAAGAGGTGTTTAATAAAGTAAATAAGGACAACCAGTAAAGATAGCAAACAATATATATATAATCAAGAAGGGAATACCGTACAGATAGGTCAAGCCAGGCCGAGGTCATACACAAGGGATACCAGCAGATGGGACAGGACGGAGCAGGGGTCGGATGGATGGACTAGCTGCAGGATACAGGTTAAGGGGAGACAGGGAACAGGAAGCAGGGCAGACAAGTCCAGGCGGGATCAGGGATCAGGATGCAGGGCAGACAAGTCCAGGCGGGATCAGGGATCAGGATCAGAACAGGATCAAGGTACCGAATCAGGATCAGAATACAGGTCAGGGTACAGGCTTAGGTCCAGCAGATATGAAGATACCAGGGCGAGCTCTGCTTGAGCTCGCCGGGTATAAATAGGGAGTGGCTTAATTACGTTCAAGTCACACCTGAACGTAGGAAAAGCTGTGAGCTCCAGAAGACCAGGAACCCCCCGCTGGTGGAAGCCGGTACTGCAGCCAGACTAACAGGCAGATTTACCAACAGGGGGAACCATTCCTGACAACTTGTGCTGTTTAGTTGCACCTAAACGTCCTTTGTGTAACTGCACTTGTGCTGTTTATTAGCACCTAAACGTCCTTTGTGTTACTGCACTTGTGCTGTTTATTAGCACCTAAACGTACTTTTTGTTACTGCACTTGTGCTGTTTAGTTGCACCTAAACGTCCTTTGTGTTACTGCACTTGTGCTGTTTAGTTGCACCTAAACGTCCTTTGTGTTACTGCACGTGTGCTGTTTATTAGCACCTAAACGTACTTTTTGTTACTGCACTTGTGCTGTTCAGTTGCACCTAAACGTCCTTTGTGTTACTGCACTTGTGCTGTTTATTAGCACCTAAACGTAGTTGGTGTTACTGCACTTGTGCTGTTTAGTTGCACCTAAATGTCCTTAGTGTTACTGCATGTGTGCTGTTTATTAGCACCTAAACGTACGTTTTGTTACTGCACTTGTGCTGTTCAGTTGCACCTAAATGTCCTTTGTGTTACTGCACTTGTGCTGTTTATTAGCATCTAAACGTAGTTGGTGTTACTGCACTTGTGCTGTTTAGTTGCACCTAAACGTCCTTTGTGTTACTGCACTTGTGTTGTTTATTAGCACCTAAACATACTTTTTGTTACTGCACTTGTGCTGTTTAGTTGCACCTAAACGTTCTTTGTGTTACTGCACTTGTGCTGTTTATTTGCACCTAAACAGAGTTGGTGTTACTGCACTTGTGCTGTGTAGTTTTCACTTAAACCTACTTGGAGTTTACTGCACTTGTCCTCTCCAGTTTGTACCTAAAGGTACAAGGTGTGTGTACTGATTTTGTCCTGTGAAGGCCATTTAAATATCTGGAAGGACAACAAGGAGAGGCAGAGAGTCACGAGGCCAAGCAGGCTCTGCATCTAGAGGCAATGCTGGTGGTGGACACGGTGCATCCTCTTCAGCACGTGGCCGTTTGACACGCTCATCCTTCTTTTCGGGAGCTGGCCTTGTTGAGCCTCAAAATGCAGAGAAATTAGTAGAGTGGATGACCAAGCCGTCCTCATCCTCCTCATCCTCTCTCACCCAGGCTGAGCTTAGTTTGTCTGGCAAAGCAGCTGCCAAGGCATCCTCTTCCCTCTGCACAATGGCATTACACAATCCTTCCCTAGTCCCACCATGTCCTCCTGAGGAGTCCTTCGAACTGTTTCAACACAGTGTTGGGTACATGCTGCATGAAGATGCGCAGCTGCAGCATACTGCCAGGTTTTCGACGTGAAAATGATGAGGAGGGAGGGGATGATGAGGTCACTGACTCTACGTGGGTGCCTGATAGGAGAGAGGAGAAGGAAGAGGAGGAGGAGGACGAGGCACAGGCACATCTCAAAAGAGGCAGGATGCCCTCCAGGGGCCAGCTTAAGGGCAGCACACCAACTGCATTAAATCGCAGAGCTACGCCTGTGCAGGGTGTTGCTGTGTCTCAACATTACTGCAA
Organism: Rana kukunoris; assembly: GCA_029574335.1. NCBI lineage: Eukaryota > Metazoa > Chordata > Amphibia > Anura > Ranidae > Rana > Rana kukunoris. The sequence goes on from CM056052.1 coordinate 140,349,707, forward strand.
AAGTTCTTTGGTTTGGGCCTTTTTTGAGACATGTGCATCAGATCGCACCGTTGGCTCTCTACCGGCATGTGGAAAGCAATGTCCATGCCGCGCTGGACAGGGTGGTCAGTGGTAAGGTGCATCTTACCGCTGATTCATGGTCCAGCAGGCATGGACAGGGATGTTACCTCTCTTTCACGCCGCATTGAGTGACTCTGCTGGCAGCTGGGAAGGATGCAGGGCAAGGTACAGTAGTGTTGTAGGTTGTTCCGTCACCACCCCTTCAAAACACTACTACTGGTTGTGACACACCTCTTTCCTCCACCCCCTCCCCTTCTTCTTCCTCTGTGGCCTCTTCCTGTGCTGATGTTTCCTCGGAACCAGCCGTGCTCCATAGGCGTACGAGGGGCTACGCAGGAATGCAGGCAAAGAGATGCCATGTGGTGCTAGAGCTGGTGTGTTTGGGAGACAGGAGCCACACTGGTGCAGAGGTTCTGTCAGCTCTACAGGGGCAGGCTCAGAGGAGTTAATGCCACGCCAGCTTAAGCCAGGAATGGTGGTTAGTGACAATGGCACCAACCTCCTCTCTGCCCTGCGACAGGGACACCTGACCCATGTGCCCTGTTTTGCTCATGTTCTGAATTTGGTGGTGCAGCGGTTCTTGGGCAGGTACCTGGGTTTACAGGATGTCCTGAAGCAGGCCAGGAAAGTCTGTGTGCATTTCTGAAGGTCATACAATGCCACTGCTCGGCTGACAGACCTCCAAAGGGATTACAACCTGCCCAAGAACCGCCTAATCACGGACACGCTCTCCATCCGGCCAATCAGTGGCTTAGGCGGGCTATTTAAGCCAGCCTCTTCCTCCTGTCTGGTTGCTGGCTTGTCACAGCTTCTAAGTGAATCTGATACCTACGACCTTTTGATCCTGATCCTTTGACCTTTGGCTATTGTTACCGGACTGCTGCTGTCTCCTGCTCTTGACCTTTGGCTTGAACTGTCGGACTTCCTGATCTCTCCAACCCTCCTGACCACGGCCTGTTTCCCGGATTAATCTTCTGCTTGTTCCCAGCTCCAGCTATCTAGACTTCCGGACTATCTCCGTGTGCTTCCTCAGCATCTTGGCCTTGGTGAGTTTATCTTTAACTACCGTGATACTGTCCCTCTTATTCACATGTTGGAGCACACGCTACGTGGAATAATGGACAGGGCCCTTGAGGCAGAACAGAGGACTTCCTTACCTCTCAAGGCCCCCTTTATCCAGACAGTGGTCCTGCTTGCCCGCCTAGCACACAGGAAGAGGACGAGGAGGAGGAGGAGGAGGAGGATTGTATCTGCAACAAGATCAGACTTGGACACCTTCCAAGTGCCATATTGGTCATATTGGCACAGTCAGCGCAGCCGCTAGGTGGAGTAGGACGCTTCCGACGAGTCTGCTCCACTCAGGGACAAGCCAGACAGGCAGGCAGGCTACAGACAGGAGCACATCTCCCAGCCCTCAGTGGCAAGCATACACCAACGCTCCCAGGATCCAACCGTTTGCCCTTCTCCCCTTGGCCTCCAGCAGACTATCTCCTGGCCCCCTCACAGGCTCCTTTCCTCACAGGTAAGCCCTGGGGTTCTTACCCAATCACCGCCCATCTTCCTGCCCTCCGTCCGGGGGTAGATTGCGGCCGTCCTTTTAAGGATAAGCCGTGGCTCTTTTCGCCCGGACAGACTCCATACCCCCTCTCCTATACTGCTGTTCAAAGTATATAGGGCCAAAGGGTCTTGTTAGGGCCGATCCTTCCTATAGGCTCACTATGCATGCCGCTTAGGGCCCCGCAAATCTGCGAAGGGCCCCCCAAATTACTAGAGGCCCTGTCTGGTGAGAAGTCATTTTCGCCCCCTCACCCCACTTCTAAACTCGCTGGCTGAGTCATTTCCGACAGCAGAACACCCCCTCCCCCCGCTTCTCAACTTTCTTTAATGTGACATGTCACTGTCGTCAGCTCCCCCCTGCTTCTCATTTTTAATGTGCCATGTCATTTTGCTTAGGGCCCCAGGGAGGTCAGGATTGGCACTGGGTCTTGTAATGACCTGGGGGGAGTGGTGGCGAGGAAACCCATGTGTTTTTTTTTAATGATTTTTATCCATATTGCAAGGACCAAACATTACATTAGAGCCGCAAGCAGTATTAATTTTTTTTTTCTGAGAGTAATCTCATTTTGTGCAGGGACAGTTCTAAACACATGCCACTACTATAGACACCGAGCAGGTACGATATTTAAAGGAATTTTTCATTTTTTTTTTCACTTTAAGCATCATTAAAATCGCTGCTCTAGAAAAAAAATACAGTTTAAAAAAAAAAGAAATCCATTGAAACATGTTCCCTGGGGCAAGACCCGGGTTCTCAAAGACGTTTTCCAACAATAACTTGAATATTGGGCTTTAAAATGAGCACTTTTAAATTCGAACGTTCGAGTCCCATAGACTTCAATGGGGTTCTAAATGTTCGCGGGAACGTTCGGTCTGTTCGAACGTTCTGGTGCGAACCAAACACGGTGGTGTTCAGCTCATCCCTAATGCTGACTGGGCAGGAGACACCAGTGACAGAAAATCTACCAGTGGCTACTTATTTTTCCTGTCAGGAGGCGCCATCAGTTGGACTAGTAAAAACCAACTCTCTGTTTCACTGTCATTTACTGAAGCAGAATACATTGCTGTAGCGCAGGCAAGCAAAGAAGTTATATGGCTGAGACAGCTATTAACAGATTTGGGTCAACCACAGTTGGAACCAACAGGAATCTATGAGGACAATCAAGGATGCATTGTACTTGCACATATGGAAGGAGTTAATTCAAGAACCAAGCACATTGATGTGAAGTTTCACTTTCTTAGGGATCTTCAAGAGCAAGGTCTTCTTGAGCAGACATCCTTACAAAGCCTCTGACCGGCGAAAGACATTCAAGGCTCAATAAGAAGATAGGTTTAACAGAATGAGGTGTAAGTTTATGAAGCAGTGAACAGTGGTGATCCCAAGGCATTAGGCATAAGCATACCTGAGGGAATAAGCGCATTGCATAATCAAGGGCTCTTCTTCCTCTGTTCCAAGCCAAAAAGATGTCTTGTGGTAAAGGCCTGGAATGGAACTGGGCATAGGGCACTGCCTCGAAGGAGGATACCATCCTCCCTAGAAGTATCATACAGAGTTGAATAGAGGGTTGTCTGGTGCCCCTTACCTGAAGCACCTGAACCTTCAGGGCACAGATCCTTACGAGTGGCAAAAATAATCTTGCTTGGACCATGTTTAGGATCAGACCTAATACTTTATACTTTGAGCTGGTCTCAAGACTGACTTTTCAGTATGTATGATTCAACCTAAGCTTTCCTAATACCACACTGTGTAACTTATGCTCTGTTCTAGAGCCTGGGCTGAGTGATCTCTGAGCAGAAGATCGTCCAGATACCCAAGTACCAGAATCCCTTGGCCTCTTAGAAGACCCAGTACTGGTGCTGGGACCTTTGTGAACACCCTGGGAGCTGTAGCAAGCCCGAAGGGTAGAACCACAAACTGAAAACGACTCCCCTCTACTGCAAAGCGTAGGAACCTCTGATGAGGCTGAAAGATAGGTAAATATGCATTCTTTATATCTATGGAGGCTAGAAAGGTCCCCTCTGGACTGAGGTTACTACTGAGCGGACAGACTCCATCCAAAAAGGAGTGTATTAATAAATACTTGTTCAGGGATCTTAGGTCCAAAATGGGCCTTGTGTCACCGTTTGGTTTCTGAACAGTGAACAGGTTTGAGTAAAAACCTGTACCCCTTTCGAATACAGGAACCTCTACAATCACTCCTTGATGCATTAGTGCCTGAAACAATAAGTCTCTTTTTGGAGGATCTGAGGGAATGCTGGATCTTAAAGACTTCTGAGGGGGAACACCCCGCAACTCCAGCTTGTAGCCACGAGATATAATTGTGGTAAACCACTCATCCTAAATTGATGTTTTCCAAATGTCTGCAAAGTTCAGCAACCTTCCCCCCCACTCGATGTAGTGGCGGCCTCCCCTCAAAGGGAGGGCTTGATGCTGTGTTTAGAAGAGTTTTGGACACAGGGCCTTTTCTGGCCCTGGGCATGCCTCTGGCTTTAGCGCCCTCTAGGCGGTGGAACTGCCCTGGCGCTGAGACATTTGAGGAAGCAGTCCCTGAGGTATTAAACGAGGAATATTTGGTGCTTTTCTTCACAGGAAGTAGAGAAATCTAAAATGGATCAGATTGGGAATCAGTGATTTCCCCTAGTGAGTCCCATCCCCCCATACAGTTCCTGTTTGTGTTCTAACTGTATGGGGGGAGGGGACTCACTAGGGGAAATCACTGATCTTCTGTTCATACGTTTACACACATAGCTCTCGTTCCCCGCTCTGTAACGAGCAATCGCGGGTGCCTGGCACGCGCGCGGGACACGGGGGCGAGCGTGCGGGCGCGCGTGCAGGCCGCCGGCGGCGCGCACGCGCCCCCTAGTGGCCGCAGAAGAGCCGACGTAGTATGACGGGCTCTCGCCCAGGAGAGCCGACCTGCCGCCGTAGAACGACGGCGGCTGGTCCGCTAGTGGTTAAATTGCATTGTTTATTGTGAAAATGACATTTGCAGTTTGGGAGTTAACCACAAGGGGGCGCTGAAGGGGTTATGTGTTCCCTAATGTGTTTACAACTGCAGGGGGGTGTGGCTGTAGGTGTGACGTCATCGATTGCGTGATGCCTTTTATAGGGAGACACAATCGATGACGCCACCACAGTGAAGAACGGGGAAGCCGTGTTTACACACAGCTCTCCCCGTTCTTCAGCTCCGGGGACCGATTGCCAGACTCCATCGGCGATCGGGTTCGCGAGTCCCGCGGTCCGAAACTTCAAAACACGGCAGGGTACTAGTACAGGACGTACCTGTACGTACAGGTGCCCAGCCGTGCCATTCTGCCGAGGTATATGTGCAGGAGGCGGTCCTTAAGTGGTTAAGGCATTAACAGCAAAACACAGAGCTCGAGGAATATCTGTCTTACTTTCAGGTAGATCATCCTCCTGGTTAGGCCTCTTAAGCCGCTTGACCTGATCCTTTACGGACTGTCAAATACTACCAATTGCTGCAACAGCTTGCTCAATAACTGAACTGGCCAAAGAAAAGGAAGCCTTTAATAATAGCTCCAATTTCTTGTCAACCGGGTCTTTTAAGCCCTGTGCATTATCTACCGGACAAGTTAAGTTTTCATTTAAGGAATAGACAGCTGCATCTACGGCTGGCATGCTCCATTTCTTAATGAACTTTTCATCCATGGGATATAAAAGGGAAAACCTTTTAGGAGGAACAAAAATCCTGTCAGAATGTTCCCAATCATCATACACCACTTGTTCCAACAGAGGATGTAGGGGGGAAGCCTGTGTGGCCATTGGGGCTCAGTGAGCTCTACAAGAGGAAACTTAAAGGCAGAGCGGACCATTTCGGTCAGAGTCAGGGTCAAAAGCCTCTTTGACTGGGAGGCAGACATCAGCTGGATGTCTTCTTGTCCAGATTGCTAGGAAGCAGACTCCACTGCCGGGCACTCCGCTGAAACTCTCTGAGCTTTAAGATCTTCCCCATCCTTAACCCATTGCATTAGGAGGCTCCAGGGAGGGGGGTCTGTCACGCTTCTTGCCACCCTGCAGAATGGTGGCAATCATGCCAGCTATCCTGTGCTCTAACCCGGCTAGGGCGGAAGACAGTTCATCCTTAGTGATAAAGGGTGAAGCAGCAGCGTTAACTGTGGGCACAATACCAGATAGGTGCAGTGGCTCAGTTTGCCCGGAAGCCTCTGGTCTTTCAGGGGATACAACACTAGGGATCAGTGGCAGCTGGTGCTCAACATTTTTGGGGGACGCAAACAAGCAAAAACAAAAAAAACATAAATTGCAGCCTCACTGTGCCATCAAACGTCGCCACTGTGTCATCAAATGTGCCATGCCATCGAATGCAGCCACTGTGCCATCAAACGCAGCTGCTGTGCCCAGCAATTGTCACCACTGCACTGTGCCCAGCAATTGTCACCACTGTGCCCAGCAATTGTCACCACTGCACTGTGCCCAGCAATTGTCACCACTGTGCCCAGCAATTGTCACCACTGCACTGTGCCCAGAAATTGTCACCACGGTAACCAGACCCGGTGAACCTGATTGGCTGAGACGAGTGTCAGTGTTAACCAGCAAATGCACACACCCTGCGTCCCCTGGTTAACTATTTGGAAGCCGATTAGAGCCAACAGGCTGTAATCGAAAAGCCTATCAGAGCCATTTCCAAACACCAACAAACTGATGTTATTCAGATGGCCAGCGCTCACCAGGGGGCTGGCCATCTGAATAGTGGGCGGCAGCAGTGACAATACATAGAGATTCATGCATTGCATGAATCTCTATGTATTGTACACCTGACGGCGCAGGGGAGAGTGGGGCGGCGCTCCTGCGCCTAAAAATGGACGCACCGCCGCTGCTGGGGATACAACTAGGTTCATCAGGAACTACTGATATTATAGGTGTGCCCTTCCCTGTAGTGTTTGTCCCGCTCCTCTTTTACCTTTATCCTGCCAAGCAACACCTGGAGACTCACAGGACCTGGGAAGGAGAACTGAACCGCTGAAAGTGCCTGTTCAGAGCCTGCTTTGTGTCCCACAGCTGCCTGAAGCACTACATGCTTGGCTTACACATCTTATGTAAGCTGAGTGTGCGTCGGAATGTTCATGTGTAGTCCCGGCGAAAGGGATTGGCTATATTTATCTACAACTCAAATCTTCCTAAACCCAGAGAAAGGCAAATGCCGCGAAGCCGCGTACACTATGGCCGCCAAACAACGAATGCACGTGCATCATTGGCCGCCCAACAACTGTTGTGTATGGTGGCACTCTTGCAAACGAACGTGCACCCTGGTGACCCAAGGCGAGATGCAGCACCATCATACAGGTAAAAAACAGTCAGACACAAGCAAAAAAGACACACTTTGCAAACACCCACAGCTAGCCCAAAACTCCCCCGTATGGTCACCACACACAGGTACCCAGCCTTTATCTAGCTTGACTGATTTTTACAATCACCAGGTGCAGGGCCATTTAGAAACAAAGGGCCCAATCTTCACCCTTCACGGCGGGTTCATGTCACTTGGACCTTCAAGGACTGGGAACCCTTTAATGTTTAGGGTCCACTCCCTTGGACCTGTACAGCCTTTTCCCTGCAGGAAATGCCTTAGCGCTGTAGTGTGCAGGATTTCCACTCCGCACGGTCCAGCGCCCGGAGGTCACTTACAGGCAAAACCTTGCATAATCTCAAGTCTTCTTTGCGAGGCTCGGGTACCATTTATCTAAGCATAAAAGCCTGTGTCAAATGGATCTGATCGGTCAATCCCTTGATTAATTTTTTGAACCCTTTGTGGGAATAGAGGCCTGGAGCTCAGAGAGCTCAATACACCTTGCAGACACTGGTAAAAACTGATGTACTTCATGTATGGGAGGGGTTATATAGGGGATCACTTCCTGTTTAAAGACTTTGGTCTACCAGTGTCCATTCACCTGGAGATGGAGTAAAACCCAGCAAGTAATGAATATTAGCCTGACCCTGTGTCCCATGATGTATGAAAAAGAAATGGCCTACCCCTACAGCAGGGGTATTACTTAACTTTGATCACAGTGCACAAATGGTTTCATCTATGTGTGCCCCTCACCTGCATAGTCAGAAAGTAGAGAGGGATTGGAACACCTGTTAGTTTCTTATTCCTGTCTGTGCACCCATTAGGAAGATTCAACCTCTTTCTGTGACTTGGTGATCACTATCACTGAGAGAGAAAGAAAATCTCCACTTTCAAGCTCCTCACCAGAACAGGAATAAGGGAGAAATCTTCCAATAGGGACACTAGTTCTGGTGACAACCAGAGACTTCCTCAGTTTGGAGGGATTTCCTTTCACCTGTTTTGGCTATGGGACCGGACGTGAATGAAAATCTCTACACTGGAACACAAAGGGGAAAATATTCGGGCAGGGGTTAGAACCCTCACTTATGTTTAGACTAGTGAATAAACTGCTGTGCCTCTGAAAAGCAGTCTGTGTTCGGATCACTTTTCACAGGCATTTGACAGGTGGTGATGAGGCAATATGTTACATCATCACTGCCTATTTTAACCCTGGAAATGCACAAATGTGCTGCATTGCATATAGTTGCTGGGCATTTGCTGAACATTGCCATTCACTTGGACAGTTCCGGCTTGATGGGCTTACTGTGGTGTGAAGCTACATTAGCCTACTGGTTAGTGCCTCTGCCTGGCAGCATTAGATTTGTAGGACTAACAGCAATGGAAGAAGGTGTCTTCAAGGTGTTGAATTAGCCTCCAAATTGTACAGATCTCTATTTGAGCATCTGTGGGATGTGATAGAAAAACAAGTCCGACCCATAGAGGCCTCACCTCACAACTTACAGAACTTAAAGGCTAGGTGCCAGATACCACAGAATACCTTTAGAGATCTAATGGAGTGCATGCTTTTATGGGGATGGGCTGTTTTGGTGGCAAAAAGTGGACCTATCTAGTATAGTATGGGAGGTCTTGCTATGGAGGATAGTTTATAATGTTGTGGCTGATCGTCGTATATAGTCACATATAGTCATACACAGTCACGTGACACATTAGGTACACCCCGTGGTGGATTAAGGCCGCATACACACGAACAGACATGTCCGATGAAACATGTCCGATGGACCGTTTTCATCGGACCACGCTGAAGTGGTCTGTTGGTCTGATGTGCGTACACACCATCGGACCAAAATCCCCTCGGACCAAAACGCGGTGACGTAAAACACAACGACGTGATGATAAAACGAAGTTCAATGCTTCCAAGCATGCGTCGACTTGATTCTGAGCATGCGCAGGATTTCGGTCCGATGATTTTGTGTACTAACCATCGAACCTGTCCAATGGACAGGTTTCCAGCGGACAGGTTTCAAAGCATGTTTTGAAACTTTTGTCCGCTGGAAAAAGGTCAGATATGCTGTACACACGATCGAACATGTCCGCTGAAACTGGTCTGCGGAGCCAGGCGAAACGCGTTGACGTCATCACCTAACGTGATTCCGTGACACCAGCAGCTCGTGTGGAGGACGGAGGGATAGCGGCAGCAGACGCCAAAATTTAAAAACGACTGCAGCGAGGAATATGCAGGATGGTCAAAACTACTCACAATCCTTGAAGGATGTTTGATGTCGATCATACCCGCGCGCTGAACCAGTCCCTTGTTCTATACTGGACTTTATAGTGGAAATTGATGTCATACCAGACAGCGCCACAACGGGGTAACTGAACAGCGCGCACAAATTTGACCAGCAGTGAATAAAGATCTGCATTCCATACGACGGCTACCAAGGTGGTAACGTATATCTATCTAAGGGTGTTTTATTTCCTATTGATACTACGCAGAGAGCCTCAAACGGAACTTAGCTCTCATTTATTAATAAACACCAAGGCTTGTCATGTGCTGATTACATGGTCCCATGTGAATGACTATGGACTCTAGCTTAGATGTCTAATTAATCTAAACATACTTAACAACGTGAGTCCAGTACTAACCATCATCTAAAAAGTCTTATTGTGATACGCATCCCATTACCAGGACATTCAGGACTGTTCAACTACCAACTTGCTTGTTACTACCTGGACTATGTCAGTACTTAATATATACCAAGTCATTTATGCAAGTAAACATCCAAATCATATACACCTTGGTTAACGAACAGTGGATCCATTATCACGACCAAGGCATATCCCTCCCATTATTTTTTCCTTCCCCCTTCCCTCCCCCCCACCTCACAACGAGCTTGTATCCAGCCTCCACATATCGCTAACACCGATTGGTCAATTGCGGCTATTGGTAGTGGATACAACTGATCCCGCCTGCCATCACTACATGGTTAGTCGCATCACTATAGATTTAAGTGTTGCCATTCGTGCAGGCTGAATACAAAAGTGTCCGGACCATGTTTTTTGTCTATGTCTGTGTGTGTTCCTGTTTTGTTTAAATGTTATGTGTTTTTCTTTTTGTATATATGGTAATCAATACTCGTTTAATTACCATACGGTCAGTTCAATTTTTATACTATTGTGCTTAAACATCTTTTAAATTTTGATACTATTAATAAATGAATAATTATATGGTGTATCATTATCATCTTTCAGATCAATTTTGTGCTGCTTAAAGTAACCCCTTTAGGCCCCTGGTGGGCCGACTATCCCGTCTCCTTTTTCCTTCCCCTCTTGTTCAAATACTAGATTTTTGGTTACAGCAGCACTACCTAGTCAGGCATTAGATCTATATAGGCGGTGGCTACTCCACGCCTGTTTATTAGTGGAATAACTTGCGCATTCCTTCTTCCCCAGTCCCTTGTTTTCTAAATTAAAGGCTAGGTGCCAGATACCACAGAATACCTTTAGAGATCTAATGGAGTGCATGCTTTTATGGGGATGGGCTGTTTTGGTGGCAAAAAGTGGACCTATCTAGTATAATATGGGAGGTCTTGCTATGGAGGATAGTTTATAATGTTGTGGCTGATCGTCGTATATAGTCACATATAGTCATACACAGTCACGTGACACATTAGGTACACCCCGTGGTGGATTAAGGCCGCATACACACGATCAGACATGTCCGATGAAACATGTCCGATGGACCGTTTTCATCGGACCACGCTGAAGTGGTCTGTTGGTCTGATGTGCGTACACACCATCGGACCAAAATCCCCTCGGACCAAAACGCGGTGACGTAAAACACAACGACGTGATGATAAAACGAAGTTCAATGCTTCCAAGCATGCGTCGACTTGATTCTGAGCATGCGCAGGATTTCGGTCCGATGATTTTGTGTACTAACCATCGAACCTGTCCGATGGACAGGTTTCCAGCGGACAGGTTTCAAAGCATGTTTTGAAACTTTTGTCCGCTGGAAAAAGGTCAGATATGATGTACACACGATCGAACATGTCCGCTGAAACTGGTCTGCGGAGCCAGGCGAAACGCGTTGACGTCATCACCTAACGTGATTCCGTGACACCAGCAGCTCGTGTGGAGGATGGAGGGATAGCGGCAGCAGACGCCAAAATTTAAAAACGACTGCAGCGAGGAATATGCAGGATGGTCAAAACTACTCACAATCCTTGAAGGATGTTTGATGTCGATCATACCCGCGCGCTGAACCAGTCCCTTGTTCTATACTGGACTTTATAGTGGAAATTGATGTCATACCAGACAGCGCCACAACGGGGTAACTGAACAGCGCGCACAAATTTGACCAGCAGTGAATAAAGATCTGCATTCCATACGACGGCTACCAAGGTGGTAACGTATATCTATCTAAGGGTGTTTTATTTCCTATTGATACTACGCAGAGAGCCTCAAACGGAACTTAGCTCTCATTTATTAATAAACACCAAGGCTTGTCATGTGCTGATTACATGGTCCCATGTGAATGACTATGGACTCTAGCTTAGATGTCTAATTAATCTAAACATACTTAACAACGTGAGTCCAGTACTAACCATCATCTAAAAAGTCTTATTGTGATACGCATCCCATTACCAGGACATTCAGGACTGTTCAACTACCAACTTGCTTGTTACTACCTGGACTATGTCAGTACTTAATATATACCAAGTCATTTATGCAAGTAAACATCCAAATCATATACACCTTGGTTAACGAACAGTGGATCCATTATCACGACCAAGGCATATCCCTCCCATTATTTTTTCCTTCCCCCTTCCCTCCCCCCCACCTCACAACGAGCTTGTATCCAGCCTCCACATATCGCTAACACCGATTGGTCAATTGCGGCTATTGGTAGTGGATACAACTGATCCCGCCTGCCATCACTACATGGTTAGTCGCATCACTATAGATTTAAGTGTTGCCATTCGTGCAGGCTGAAAAGGTCAGATATGCTGTACACACGATCGAACATGTCCGCTGAAACTGGTCTGCGGACCAGTTTCAGCGGACATGTTTGATCGCGTGTACGCGGCCAAAGTTGAAATTTTCAACATATTCAACTAGTGCTTACAGATAAAGTTGATGTACTTGAATAAAAACACAAGAAAAAAATATTAATAGATGTAATGATTTGCTGCGGGGAAAACCCTTGGCATCAAAAGCTGGTATTATACCAGCTAGCAAAAATAGAACATGTTGCTTCAAAGTGAACCTGTACACAGATTTTTCACACTAAAGTATTAAAAAAAAAATGAATCTTCAAATTCCACTGAAAATTAAGCTCCTTTCCACTTTTTCTTTGGTAGCCTTTCGGCCCTCTATTGTAAACAAACAGTAGTCTTTGATGTGATCTGTGGGAATTAATTTGTTTACAGTACATGCAGCTACAGAGATCAGGGAAGGCTTGTTTTTAACCACTTCAGCCCAAAACGTTTACCCCGCTTCATGACCAGGCCATTTTTTGCGATACCGCACTGCCTAACTTTAACTGAGAATTGCGCTGTCCTGCAATGCTGTACACAAATTAAATTGATGTCTTTTCTTTCACACAAATAAAGCTTTCTTTTGGTGGTATTTGATCACATCTGCGGTTTTAATTTTTTGTGCTTTAAACAAAAAAAGTCAAAGAATTTTAAAAAGAAAACATTTTTTTTTTTACTTTCTGCTATAGAACACATCCAAAAAAAAAAGTAATTTAGCAATTTAGTCCAATATTTATTCTGCATTTTTATTAAAAATAAATCCCAATAAGCGTATATTGATTGGTTTGTGCAAAAATGATAGCGTCTACAAACTATGAAATATTTTTATGGAATTTTTTTTTTTTGTTACTAGTAATGGCAGCGATCAGCAACTTATAGCGGGACTGCAACACTGTGCTGGACAAATCAAACACTAATACTTATAATCAAGAAGAAACAGCAAGAGGACATATGAATAAACTCCTCAACAGACAGGGGGCCAGATTCAGATACAATGGTGTATCTTTCTGGCCGTGTAGCATATGCTCTTTACGTTATGCCTCCGCAACTTTTATGGGCAAGTGCCTTATTCAGAAAGCACTTGCTCCATAATTTGCGGCGGCGTATCGTAAAGTGGCCGACGTAAGGGCGCCTAATTCAAATTAGTAATGTGGGGGCGTCATTCATGTAAATGAATCATGACCCCACGTAATTTACGTTTTTTTGAACGGTGCATGTGCCGTCCGTGGACGTATCCCAGTGCACATGCGTGAAATCACGTCGCAAGTTGTCAATGTAAACGACGTGAACGTAAATTACGTCCAGCCCCATTCCCGAACGATTTACACAAACGACGTACAATTCGACGTTGTCCCGACTTAACATTGGCTGCGCCTCACTATAGCAGGGGTAACTTTACGCCGGACTAACGCTTACGGAAACGGCGTAAAATACGACGCCCGGCCGCAAGTACGTTTGTGAATTGGCGTATCTTCCTAATTTACATATTCAACGCGTAAATCGACGGAAGTGCCACCTAGCGGCCAGCGTAAATATGCAACTAAGACGGTGTAACAGACTTATGCCGCTCGTATCTTAGCTAAATTCCGGTGTATCTTGTTTTCTGAATACAGAAAAAAGATACGGCGGTGCAGAATAGACTTTATGCAGCGTATCTATAGATACGCCGACGTAAAGGCTATCTGAATCTGGCCCCGGATGATTAAACTGATAGACAGTCTGTACACTGGGCTGTACCTTAGATACTCTTGACCGCTGGACTGTACATGCAGGGCCATACATTATTTACTTATGACCCTTATACTATATAAAGTATGTTGTACATTACATACTCCAGACCTCTGCACTTATATTTTATTTACACGCTCGTCACTGAAGCATGCATTGTCTCAACAGTTGCTGGTTACTATATTGTCCCTGACTTATAGATATAATGAAGTTTTTTTTTAGGAGGCTAAGACAAAGTTTCGGCTCTCTGTGTTTTTATTAATTGTGGGGAAGTTTATATGTGTCTGTGAAATTGGTGGATCAACTTGGGTACAATCAGCCTGCCCAAAGATGGATCGAATTAGCAGATTTAGCAGGGACTGGCCGAATTTCAATCCATATATGGTTGGCTTAACTTTCAACCAAACAAGCAACCTTTCTCCAATGATCCAGTACCAGTACCACAGTTTAATGCCGCGTACACACTATCATTTTTCAGCATGAAAAAAACATTGTTTTAAAAAAATGTCATTTAAAATGATCGTGTGTGGGCTTCACATCATTTTTCGGGTTCTGAAAAACGTCATTTTTTTTAAACTAGGTCGTTTTTTGGGTTGTAAAAAATGATCGTGTGTGGGCTAAAAACGATGTTGAAAACCTGTGCATGCTCAGAACCAAGTTATGAGACGGGAGCGCTCGTTCTGGTAAAACTACCGTTCATAATGGAGTAAGCACATTCATCAGGCTGTAACAGACAGAAAAGCGCAAACCGTCTTTTACTAACACAGAATCAGCTAAAGCAGCCCAAAGGCGAATGGAACTTCCCCTTTTATAGTGCCGTCGTACGTGTTGTACATCACTGCGCTTTGCTAGAGCATTTTAAAAAAAAAACAATGGTGTGTGGGCAACGTTGTTTTAATGATGAAGTTGGAAAAACTTTGTTTTTTCTACATGCCGAAAAACATCGTTTTTTTTCATGCTGAAAAATGATCATGGGTGCACGGCATAAGGCTTTGTTGTGTGTACGCTAGGGTGTCAGTCTGCATGGTGCAGTGCAGGGGCTAGAAACAGACAAACAAATATTCAGGGTATTGTATAGCACTGCAAATTAGCCACTTTTCAATTGCAAGGGAAGGAAGTAAGAGCATTAATTGGTTACTTTCAGTTTTATCGTCTGTTCCTTTCAAAATAATATTCCATTTCTTTTAACCTAGCCCAGAGTTATTCAACAAAATAAAAAATATACCCAGAGAAGAAAATTCTATCTAATTTCTTACTGCATATTAACAACTATTGTCTGGCTTGGTTCAGACAAGGTTCAGTAATTAATATTGAAAAAATGGTGTTATTACTGCAGATGTCTGGTTACATTAAAAGGACATTTCATGCAGCTCCATTCTTTCCTGCATCTGAACAGCATCTTTCCTTTTTGTCATGTGTAATCAGAGAGCAAAAAGAGCACTTAACAAACCTCGATTGGAAGTAATTGACTGTCCATGGCAGGAGGATTCTATGCTTGTATGAGATTTTACAACAAAAAAAAAAAAGATTAGTGGTAACATTCAATATCGTATCCATTTGTCCTAAAAACTAAGATTCCTAAATGCACTGGCAATTTATAAATCATTTAGAAAAAATACACAATCTCTTATAAATCAGAAAGTCTATTATGTCTACTTCTAAGAGCTTGTTTTCATGAAGAAAATAAACCATAAGGGAGTAATTGAGAGAGTTCAGACTCCTCCGAGCATGTTTAATAAGCACCTCGGAAGAATTTGTAAAGACCATCTGCATAGTAATCGCTTACAAGTGTAGAAGTTCCTCAAAAGACAAATTTATGTAACCTTCTTAAGGGTTCTACATTCATCTTGGAGTGAGACAGAAATGTGCCTTATCTCCAGGAGTTTCCACAAACAAATACTTCTTCCTGTGTAATAGTTCATATCCAAGTACATTAGAGAAATGTATTAAGCTCTTGGGGACTAAAATACTTCTGCCGAAACTCCCTCATGTGGATACAGAGCGCTTCTCAGCACATTTATTCTGACATTGATTATATTAGAGAAGATTTATGGGGACTAGTAAGAAAAAGGGCAATGACCAGACCAGAAGAAAGTCTCTAGCAAAATCAGTTTTGGAAAACTGTGTCCTACACTTGAAGCTGTATTTTAGAGCAAGTAGAGCCTTTTATAAAATTTTGTATGGCCATCCTGAAACACTAACTAGGCCTATTGATAAAAAGAAGTCAGCATATAGCAGGCCATAGATGTTGCAGGAAAGAAAATCACTTGATTCCCAATACAGTCAGTGTTGATGGGGGAATCCCTCAGGTATTGTGCTCTCCTAACTAGGGGCAGGGACTTGTCCCTGCTGGGAGAACACAGTATTTTTTGCTACTGGCTGTAGCTGCTGGCAATAATCACATGTAAAAATCCGACATACTGGTTGTACCAAAGCCAATGGATTGACTTGGGTACAATCAGCCTGCCCATACATGGTTCGAACCTCGGCCGGTCCCTGCTGAACCGGCTGAGATTCAAATCATCTATGGTCGACTTAAGTTTCTATAGCATTTCTTTTATGTCTTATCTCAAGATAACCACACTCCCTTGAGAGTACTCCAAAACTGAACTTCCTGGTTTGGGGAAAATAGGGAAACACACCTCATCTCTCACAAGATGGTACTTGGCACCAGTGCAATCAGTGACCAGGCATGAACACTGACATGTGGGGGCAAGGGTTGTGCCTTGCTCTGTGTGATTACCAGCCTGCAGGAAGTTGGTATTTTAATGGGATCTTCAGTCACTCCAGTGGCGCTGAGCAAGGTAAGAAATAAATAGTATGCTGTTGCACCTTATGGTGCCTCCTATTCATCATTAACCCCACTTAGATTTCCAGGCTGCCAGTACAGACACACATTAAGAGCACTGATGCATGAACAGTGGTGGCAGATAACTAACACAAATGATCTTCTTTACCTTCTCAGTTGATCAAGTGTAGGTGCCAATGCTTAAGATGATTTTGTTGCTATTTTTTTTAGTTTCGTGAGAGATCTTAAGCATCCAGCACACTGCCAGCACAGACGGCTATGTCACTACTGTGTACAGTAGTGATGTTGGGGCCGCGATATAAAAAAAAAAATTCACTGATGCCAACTCACACTCATTAAAATACATTGGTGCACACAGTAACTCATACAAAAACAATGACACACACTAACACACAATCAAGGAACAGGGAGGGACACTGGTGACAGATGGAGAGGGACGCAGTGTGATGAGGACAGAGAGGATTGTTGACGTCCTAGGCGAAACCAAATTTTTTCAACCCCCCTGGCTCCAGTAATATCAGCACCCATAAATGCGGTAACAGCACCCATAAATGCGGCTTTACCAGCACCAATAAATGCAGTAAAATCAGCACCCATAATTGCAGTAACATCAGCACCCATAAATGCGGCCTCACCAGCATCCATAAATGCGGCCGTTCCAGAACTCAAAAATACATTAACATCAGCACCCATAAATGCAGTAACATCAGCACCCATAAATGCGGCTTTACCAGCACCCATAAATGCGGCTTTACCAGCACCCATAAATGCAGTAACATCAGCACCCATAAATGCGGCTTTACCAGCACCAATAAATGCAGTAACATTAGCACCCATAAATGCAGTAACATCAGCACCCATAAATGCAGTAACATCAGCACCCATAAATGCAGTAACATCAGCACCCATAAATGCAGTAACATCAGCACCCATAAATGCAGTAACATCAGCACCCATAAATGCAGTAACATCCGCACCCATAAATGCAGTAACATCAGCACCCATAAATTCAGTAACATCAGCACCCATAAATGCAGTAACATCAGCACCCATAAATTCAGTAACATCAGCACCCATAAATGCGGCCTCACCAGCATCCATAAATGCGGCCGTTCCAGAACTCAAAAATACATTAACATCAGCACCCATAAATGCAGTAACATCAGCACCCATAAATGCAGTAACATCAGCACCCATAAATGCAGTAACATCAGCACCCATAAATGTGGTTTTACCAGCACCAATAAATGCAGTAACATCAGCACCCATAAATGCAGTAACATCAGCACCCATAAATGCAGTAACATCAGCACCCATAAATGCAGTAACATCAGCACCCATAAATGCAGTAACATCAGCACCCATAAATACAGTAACATCAGCACCCATAAATACAGTAACATCAGCACCCATAAATGCAGTAACATCAGCACCCATAAATGCAGTAACATCAGCACCCATAAATGCAGTAACATCCGCACCCATAAATGCAGTAACATCAGCACCCATAAATGCAGTAACATCAGCACCCATAAATGCAGTAACATCAGCACCCATAAATGCAGTAACATCAGCACCCATAAATGCGGCCTTACCAAAACCCATAAATGCAGTAACATCAGCACCCATAAATGCGGCCTTACCAGAACCCATATATACAGTAACATCTGCACCCATATATACAGTAACATCCACACCCATAAATACAGTAACATCAGCACCCATAAATAAAGAGGAATTGTGCGGTGTATGGGCAGGAGGGAGAGAGTGGCCTCCATGGGGGTCGCATCATGCGGTGTGCGGGCACAGCACTGGGCAGATAGGCAGAGTGGAACGAAACATCAGAGACAGTGACACTGCGCAGTGGAACACAGACAAGTCACACTCACTGGCAGTGGCACTGTGATAATCAGGGACACGCAGCGGTGCAGGGGATGTTTCCTCATAATGGATACAGTCCTCTGCCACTGCTGCTCCAGCGCCTCTGACAATGTACAGGGGGAGAGAGGGAGTAGGATCGCCAGCGGCCCTGTCAGCTTAGCACACACGCACAATCGCACATGATGATGACTTTAAGGCCTCTTTCACACTGGGGGGGTGGGGTTGTCAGTGGTAAAGTGCTGCTATTTTTAACATCGCTTTACCGTCTTGTTTGTGGCGCTGTTCAGCCGCTAGCGGGCGCTTTTAACCCCCGCTAGCGGCCGAGAAAGAGTTAAAAAAAACACCTGCAAAGCACCGCTTTGATTTTAATGGGCAGGGGCGCTTTAAGAGCCAATTCTACAGCGCCTTAAAGATGCTGCTTGCAGGACATTTTTTAATGTCTTGCCAACGCACTGCTCCGGTGTAAAAGCCCTCTGGCTTTCTTCGCACAGGAGTGCATGGAGCCGCTCTTTCAGGGCGCTTTACAGGTGCTACAGCGCTACAAAATAGAGCACTCGAATGTGAATGGCCGAGGACTTTAACACTGGAGCGGTTGGCAGGACATTAAAAAAAAGTCCTGCCAGCTGCATCTTTAAGGCATTGTAAGAACAGTGTACACACTGATTCAAACGTGCCCCTGCTCATTAAAACCAATGGGCGAAACTTCCGGTTCCGGCGCCGCACGGAGTAGCTGCTCTTCACTGCAGCTCCCGCAGCACGACCCCAAATCAGCCTTCAAATCAGCCCGAGAAGCCCCACGACCACCCATCAGTGGCGGCTGGTGCTCAAAATTTTTGGGGGGGCGCAAACGAAAAAAAAAATATTGCAGCCTCACTGTGCCCATCACATGCAGCCACTGTGCCATGCCACCAAATGTAGCCACTGTGCCATGCCACCAAATGCAGCCACTGTGCCATCAATTGTCACCACTGTGCCATGCCATCAAATGCAGCCACTGTGCCATCAATTGTCACCACTGTGCCATGCCATCAAATGCAGCTACTGTGCCCATCAATTGTCACCAATGTGCCATGCCATCATATGCAGTCACTGTGCCATCAATTGTCACCAATGTGCTATGCCATCATTTGCAGTCACTGTGCCATCAATTGTCACCTCTCTGCCATGCCATCATATTCAGTCACTGTGCCATCAATTGTCACCACTGTGCCCGGCCTGTGCTCATTGTTGCCTCTGTGCCCCATGATGCCACTGTGCCCCATGCTTCTACTGTGCCCCATGCTGCCACTGTGCCCCATGCTGCCCCTTTCCCTGTAAAAAAATCACTTACCTGACGCTTCCATGTCCTCCCTCGATGTCTTCTGCCGCCCTGGAGAAGCTTCAGCCAATCAGGTTCCTGAAAACCAGAATCCGGGAACCTGATTGGCTGAAACGGCTGTGAGTCTAATGCAAGGACCGCAGATTGTCTGCGCTCCGAGCATAGACTTCCGAGAGCCGGAGGGCGGGACTGGAAAAGCCTATCAGAGCCACTGGCTTTGATAGGCAGTTCCCCTCAGCCAACCAGCTGTCGCTATTCGGGTAACCGGCGTCCCATGTCCGGTTATACGAATAGACCAGGCAGCTGGCAACAGTAACACACGTCCAATGCATAGCATTGAACGTGTGTTACTTGCGAGAGGGGGTGGCGCTGCAGTGCCCTCTATAGACGGCCGCCAGAACTTCGGCTAAAATGTCAAAATGACATTTTAGCCGAATAAAAGTTCTTAAAGGGCCCGTTTTTTTTTTTTTTTAATTCTTTTTTTTTTTTGTGACTGCGGGAGGGGGGGGCGGCGCCCGTGCGCCCATATGGGCGGGCCGCCACTGCCACCCATCCACCTCTGGGCACGTCCTCACACCATCATGGACCGGTTTCTGGAGAAGACGGGCGCCCGCTCCAACTCGGCCCAGACGGCGCAGCCGGCGCCGGCCCAGCCGCAAATCGAGGCCCCGGTCTCGGCCTACACCACTCCGCGGACATCACAACAGCCGGCCGCGATGGAGGTAAGTGGCAGCACATCCCCCCTCCTTCTCCACACGCATCCCTGACACAGGACACTGGGGATGACACCACGGAGCGGATCGCAAAAGCAGTAGCCGCCCTACTGACCCCCATGATCACAGCTTCAGTGGAGAAGGCCGTGAACGCCGGGATGGCGCAGTTCAAGGCCCAACTAGGGGAACATGGCACTAGGGTCACTGATCTAGAGCATCGCCTATCCCACGCTGAGGAAGACCTCTATCAGACCCAAGCCCTGGAACATGCATAGGATAAGACCAAGCAGTACATTCTCCAGAAACTGGATGATTTGGAGAATAGGTCCAGGAGGAGCAACCTTAGGTTTGTGGGGGTCCCCGAATCGCTCCAGTCCTCTGCATTGGCTGACTTTTGCTCCCACCGCATCCCAGAAGCACTGGGCCTCCCGGGCCCATGCATTGTAGAACGCCCGCACCGCATGGGGGCCTTTAATTCAGACCGCAAATCCCCGCGCCCGATCATAGCCAAATACCTAAACTATGCGGACAAGTCTCTCATACTGCATACATTCCGACAAACTCGCCAGCTCCAAATCGACGGTATAAAAGTCCTAGTATTCGCTGACTACTCGGCCGAGGTGTCAAAGAAAAGAAAGGCTTTTCAACCAATATGCTCGGAGCTCTTTAAGCAACAAATAAAATTTACACTGGCTTTCCCGGCCATACTACGCCTCAAGGCCCCTAACGGAGACCAGCTGACCTTCCAGGATCCCTCGGAGGCCGAAGCTTTCCTGAGATCACGGCATGTGCAGCTGCATCCCCAGACCCCCTCCAAAGCCCCTCCACTTAACCGCTCCCTGGATCAAAGAAGCCCAAGGAAGGACTCCCCGAAGCGCTTCAGGCACTTGGGCGTCGACCCGAACCTGGCCGCCACGAGATAACCGCTACCTGCTCTGTGAACACTCTCATGACTCTGCCCTCTACTCCTATCCTTGTGTCTCACACTGATAGGCACCACCAGAACATGATCTGTCCGGGCACCTGCTGCCCCGGGGCCTCTGCTATGGTCTTACCCTCTGCACCTTCCAGTCAGGTCAGACTCTTGAGAAATGCTCTCTCATCCCCTTTCCCCTTCTGATGTTCACCTTGCATTTTCTCCTCCCATGCTTAGGATTATGGTCGGTTTGATTTATCATAATATCCACCTTTGTTTAACCTCTGTTATGCCATAACCTTTACCATGCTCCATGCTTACTTTTGATGCCTCTACTAGATAGACTACGTTGTTATGAATCCTGCTACCCCCTGTTATAATATATTATATTATATCCTCCCCTCTCTGCTCTATAGAACCTGTTGTATTGTTAGACTACTATTTTGTTACTGGTCTCACTGTTAGCGCCTCCTGGCCTCACTGTACTCACTGTACGGTCTACTTAGGCATACCCGGCATACCCGGGTATGCACCAGCCAGCCGCATGTTGCCCTGCATCTTGCTCTGGGCTTCCGGGCCCCATGTCACCCAGGTCGTGACAGGGGAGCCGCCCCGTACAGCGACTTCATGTGGAAAAAAGCGAAGTTCACAAGTTTGGTTTTGTTGCTCTTGTTACCCCCCTCTCTTCTTCTCGCCCTCCTTCCTCCCCCTACCATCACCCCTCCCCCACACACTCCCCCAGGCACCCGCCCATTCCCCCCCTGCGCTCTCCCCTTCGCAAGTGCCCTACGTCGCCCATATCCCTCGCCTAAGTTGGTCATCGTCGGAGCTGATTCACGCGATACCCATCCTAAAAATCCTTCTCAGACCCCCTTTCCCGAACCAATAACATGAAAGTTGTCTCATGGAACGTGAAGGGACTCCGGTCCCCAAACAAAAGAATGAAAATCCTCAGACACCTGAAAAGGCTAAAAGCAGATATTGCTCTACTGCAGGAGACCCACCTCCCTACTTCAGACTTCCCCCGCATGAAAAAACTATGGGTGGGTACGGTCCTAGGCTCTGAGGCCATCGGCCGGAAGGCCGGTGTCCTCCTACTGATTCATAAAAACCTCCCATGTTCGGTCCTTG
This sequence comes from Rana kukunoris, assembly GCA_029574335.1. Taxonomy (NCBI): domain Eukaryota; kingdom Metazoa; phylum Chordata; class Amphibia; order Anura; family Ranidae; genus Rana; species Rana kukunoris. Next base: position 140,372,177 of record CM056052.1, read on the forward strand.
CGATAAAATCGGACACCCAGGGTAGATTATTATCCGCCCATGTTAAGATAGGCTCCAAGGAACTTGTCCTTTCAAACATCTATGCTCCTAATTCCCCAGGGAAGGACTTCTATTGTGAATTGTCCACATGGCTACTGCAACACTCCCACCTCCCCCACCTGGTGGGAGGCGACTTCAACGATACCCTACACCAGATAGATGACATATCTTCCCCTAAACGAACCAACCTAGCCCTTGCCCCCCCAACCCTTCTCTATTTGCCTCCACAATGGATTCACTCCGCCTGCGTGACCTTTGGCGGTTAGCCCACCCTGCTGACAGAGAATTTACCTTCTACTCCAACCCCCACGCAATCTTTACTAGAATTGACTACCTTTTCGCCTCAGCCGACCTAATTCCCTTAGTCTCCGCCTTCGACATACTCGACATTGCCGTGTCAGACCACGCCCCAATCTCAGTCTCACTTGACAACCTAGACCTCCCCCCACCCGAAACTATGGCGCTTCCCCTCCTACCTCAACAATCATTTTGACTTTCAATGTTTCATAGAAAACGCCTGGGCGGAATACTCCTCGTCTAATGCCCCCCACATGGACGACCCAAACCTCTTCTGGGACGCCGGTAAGGCTTTCCTCAGGGGTCAGATCATATCCTACGCCACTTCCTTCAAGAGAAACACCCTATCACAATACAAACTGGCCAGTTCCCGGTTGCACCTAGCCCAAAGGGCTCTTTATGTTACTGACTCCCCCGAAAACGGACGAATGGCACTGCTCGCTAGGCTAAGTAAAGGCCCATTTAATCCCACCCATATCACGGCCCTGAGAAACCCCAAAGGCTCCATTCACACCACACCTCCGGCCATAAACGAAACGATGCTTCAATTCTACTCGGCCCTATACGCCCCAGACCCCATCGACAAATCTGTAGCCGCCGCCTTCTTAGAAAACCTGGTGATCCCAAAAATTACCCCCTCTCAACTAGAAGCCCTCAACACCCCTATCTCCACTACCGAAATCTCAGACACCATACGCAAACTCACACCTTCCAAGGCCCTGACAGTTTCACAAGCGAATTCTACAAGACCCTGCAGAGCATTGTAGAACCCACCCTCCATAAGGTGTATAGCGGCATGTGGGCCGGCGGCCCCTACCTCCCCTCGGGAAACCGGGCCATTATCAAACCAAAAAAGGAAAGGACCCCCTCGAGCCAGGCTCATACAGACCAATATCCCTACTGAACCTGGATGTAAAGATCCTTTCAAAAATCGTTGCAAACAGACTCGCAGACATTATCCCCTCCTTGATACACCCGGCGCAATCGGGCTTTGTAAAGGGTAGGACAGCCACTTTAAATATTCGCAAAGTCATGCTGGCCTTGGAACACGCCAAACATCAACCAGATGGCGACTTCGCCATCATCACCCTGGACGCGGAGAAAGCCTTCGATAATGTGAGTTTCGAGTGGCTTTCTCTGTCCATGGCCAAAATGGGTTTCTCCGGCCCCTTCTGTCACCTCATTAACGCCATGTATAAAACCCACTCGGCGACCCTGGTGGCGGCTGGGATGCTCTCAGGAGAGTTCCGGCTCCACAAGGGGACGCGACAGGGCTGCCCCCTTTCCCCACTCCTTTTTAATTTAGCCCTTGAACCCCTCTCCAGACATCTCATCCAGGTAGCACCCCTCCACGGCATCAAAAGCGGCACACACGAACTTCGCTCCTCACTTTTTGCAGATGACATCCTCATCTTCTCAGCGGACCCCTCCTCCGACATGCTCACCATCAAGTAAATTTTTGACGACTTCAGACTCTGCTCAGGCCTCCGAATAAATTATTCCAAAAGTGAAATTCTCCCTCTAGGCATCCGTCCCAAACCGCCCTGGTCCCAACATTCCATTTTTACCATTGCCACTTCCCACATCACCTACCTCGGCATAAAGATAGGCAAACTACCCTCATCTCTATATCACCTAAACTACCCCCCTCTGATTGCTAAACTATCCCAAGAACTGTTGAACTGGTCAGATCTACCGCTCTCGCTCCTGGGGAGATGCCACCTAGTCAAAATGGTCAGCTTTGCCAGACTGTTATATCCACTGCAGACTATCCCACTTCTCGTACGCCACAAAGATGTTAAACTCATTGAATCGGCTATATCTAAATTCATCTGGCACGGCAAAAGGCCACGCATAGCTATGAAGAAACTCTTTCTCCCCAGACGCGAGGGCGGCGCTAGTCTCCCCAATGTTAGGCTCTACAATTTAGCATGTCTGTTAAGATTTAGTTTAGACTGGATATCTCAAGCCTCGAGATACTCGAACTATTCACTGGAATCTGACATGGTACACCCCCTCTCTCTGGCGGCCCTTCTACACTGTAAATGGAAGTCAATTTCCCCCAAACTCCAGCACAACCTGTTACTCAGGGACACGGTCATCGCCTGGAGGGAAACCAGGAAACTCCTCGGGCTATCCCCCTTTGTGTCACGACATCTCCCCATCCAAGGAAACCCCAACTTCCCCGCGGGTCTGGATCACAAACCCTTCCAAAGATGGCAGGAAAAGGGACTCACACTATTTGCCTCTCTATGCGATATCTCAACTGGGCGACCTTTACCCTTTGCCACCACGGCGGAAACCTTTAAGTTGCCCAAATCGGATGTCTTTCACTACTGGCAATGCGCCACCTACCTACGCTCATCATGCAACGACCCATGTAGGCGCTTCTCCCCCTCTTTCACGGATCGGCTGCTCTCAGATGGTTCGTATAAAATCTCTGACATATACAAACCCCTGCTCACCGAAACCTCGATCCACCTGGCTGACACATCCGCATCCAACTGGGGTAAGGACTTCCCCGACGATGACTTGATCCACAAATTGCTCCAAGGCTTCAACACAGTTATGCGTCTCACCCCCAATGAAATATGGAGAGAAAGCCAACTAAAGATCCTCCACCGGGCCCATATCCCCTTTCTCCACTCATCGCAAGACCCCACCGGTGCCAGGTGCCCACTGTGCCTTCACCCAAAGCCCTCCCTGGCCCACCGCTTCTGGTCATGTTCCTTTATTTCAGCCTTCTGGGACCAAACTCTTGCCTACGTCTTCAAAGTTACCCTACTGAAACTGCCTAAAGATCCGCTCCTCCTCATCTTCGGCTACTGGGACCCTCTCCTACTCCAGAGATCCCAGCAGGATGTCTCAGATGTCTCCACCGCTTCCATCCCCCGAGCCGCTCCACGGCCGTGTAAGGATTGGCCTTTACTCTGCTTCCTCGCTGCATGTAGGGTGATCCTGAGAAGTTGGATTTCCTCACACCCCCCGTCTGTCACCCAGCTCCAACGGGACCTTCTCCTCCTCCTCTATAGAGAAAGAGCCACCACAGATTTCACACGAGACACTGCACATTCCCGCTTCTTCTCAATCTGGCGACCCTTCATGGACTCTACGCTGTCTCAGGATGACATAGCCACCTTTGAACAATCCTCCTTCACATACTACAAGTCCCCTCCTCCCCCGTCCTCCGGGGGAGAACCGTCACCACCCTCCGTTTTGGCCACCATTTATCCATGACCACTATCGGCGACTGGAACACTGTCCACTCCCCCCCCCCCCATCAGCGAAATCTCTGCAACCCCTCGGTGCCTCCCCCCCCTCATGCAGAACTTGAACACTGTTCCCCTTCTCGCGGGGCTACACTATATCTGCTATTTTTTTTAACCTCCCTGCTGTAATTGTGTTATGTTGTTCCTCTAATACTGCATGCCTTACATGAACCCACCTCTCCTAGATCCGACCAGTTCATGTCCTAGTAGGGTACTTGTCCTCCCACTGCCCCTCCTAGCTGGGGGCATCGGGAATATTGTTGTATCTCATCATTTGTTTATATGTTGGACAGGCACCCTGCCCCCTTTCCTCTACAATTACACTGCAGCCTTCAAACCTCTGTCCCTCTTCACTCCTCTCCCCCCCACCCACCCTCTGCTTCCCTTTTATGTCTTCTTTTCTCTTCTCTCCCCTTTCCTCTCTCTCCCTCTCTATTTCCTTCCCCAGCCCTCACCCTCTCTCCCCCATCCCTTGTTTATACGCATTCATTGCCCATGTTTTTGCTGTATGTACATTTTGTCCTCTGGAAAATCCTAATAAAAACTTTTTGAAAAAAACAAAAAAAAACAATGGGCAGCGTCGCTGAACCGCCAGCAATGCACCGCTGCAGCTGCCCTTTGCGGGTGGTTTTAACCCTTTTTTGGACTGCTAGTGTTTGTGCTGGCAGGACTCTCAAAGTCCTGTCAGCCGCATCTTTGAGGCACCCTGCTAGTGGCTGAATAGCGCTGCAAAAAACGTCAGTAAAGCGCTGCTAAAATAGCGGCGCTTTACCGCCAATGGTGCAACGCCCCAGTGCATAGCCATAGATATCCTAAATAAAGTGATTTCTGCATGTAGTACCTGCACAAATAACTTTATTTATATCTATGGCTATGCAGAATTATAATTTGCTATCATCATGAAAAAAGTCATCATGTGCTGGGCACAAACAGAAGCATGCAGCCAATCCAATATAGTGCTTAATATGGATTAAATAAATTATAATTCTGCATAGCCATAGATATAAATAAAGTGATAGGTGCAGGTACTACTTGCAGAAATCACTTTATTTAGGATATCTATGGCTATGCAGAATTCTAATTTATTAATTCCATTTATTAAGCACTATATTTGGTTGGTACACATCATTATACTGTACACATTGATGAAGCAGCATGTGTGATGTGAGCGTGACTGTTTGAAATACCGCAACTGCTGCAGTCCTGCCTGGCTGTGGTTTTCACTAGAGTCTCCTCTGAGTAGGAACTGAGTCTCCTCCACACTCGAGTCTTTACTGTCAGACTAGACAGTGTAGACAGTTCTACTTCTCCCCCTCACCTCACAAGTGACGTCACCAACACGTTGGCTCTCGGGGAGATGATGCTGCGCTGTGCAGAGGAGGGTAGGCGGCGCCTAAGGCAGAGCAAGTCATTCTGCAAGTTAGCAGAATGACGATCTGAGTAAAACCATTTAACCACTTAAGGACCGCCTACTGCACATATACGTCGGCAGAATGGCACGGCTGGGCACATCAACGTATATATACGTTGATTTTAGTACCCAGCCGTGGGTCATGGGCGCGCTCCTGTGACCCGGTCCGAAGCTCCAGTGCGGCGATCCGTCCCTGGAGCTGAAGAATGGGGAGAGCCGTGTGTAAACACGGCTTCCCCGTGCTTCTCTGTGGCCACAGCATCGATCGCGTCATCCCTGTTATAGGGGGATGCGATCGATGACATCACACCTACAGCCACACCCCCTACAGTTGTAAACACACACACAGGGAACACTCAAAGTCACAGCGCCCCCTTGTGGTTAACTCCCAAACTGCACCTGTCATTTCCACAGTAAACAATGCAATTTAAATGCATTTTTTGCTGTGAAAATGACAATTGTCGCAAAAATGTGTCAAAATTGTCCGAAGTCACGAAAAAAAAAAAAAAATCGCTGATCGCCGCTATTAGTAGTAAAAAAAAAAAAAATTAATAAAAATGCAATAAAACTATCCCTTATTTTGTAAACGCTATAAATTTTGCGAAAACCAACCGATAAACGCTTATTGCGATTTTTTTTACCAAAAATATGTAGAAGAATACGTATCGGCCTAAACTGAGGAAACATTTTTTTTTTTTATATATTTTTGGGGGATATTTATTATAGCAAAAAGTAAAAAATATTGAATTTTTTTAAACTGTTGCTCTATTTTTGTTTATAGCGCAAAAAATAAAAACCGCAGAGGTGATCAAATACCACCAAAAGAAAGCTCTATTTGTGGGGAAAAAAGGACGCCAATTTTGTTTGGGAGCCATGTCGCACGACCGCGCAATTGTCAGTTAAAACGACACAGTGCCGAATCGCAAAAAGGGGCAAGGTCCTTTACCTGCATTTTGGTCCGGGTCTTAAGTGGTTAAAGAAAAGCACGGGGGAGCCCGCTGTTCGCGCCTGCCACTCTCCTACTGTCCTCCTACATGCCAGCCAGCAACAGACACTATTTTTTAAGGAATTGCCGTGCCTCCGCCAACACAGGGGATATAGTGCAGAATGCGGCCGCAGAACAGGTGGGAATTTTTTTTTGGGAGTGTTTTTTTTTTGTCGCCCCCCCCCCCCCTCCCATGGCGCCTATGGCATGTGCCATGGCTGCCATAGCTTGTATACGCCACTGGTTGGGGGGGGGGTGCATTGTGATTCCACCTGGAAGTGAGCAGGGTACTCAATATCCTTTAGTAAGCTATCTTCACATAGCAGAGTCCAACAGCAAAGGCAGCTGAATAAGTAAATATTGCTGGCTGTTTTTCAGAAAGAGCCTCTTTTGAACTAATAACAGTAGCAATAGAATTGCATAAAGTATATGTAACAGTACAGTACAGGACAAAGGCTTGATATTCATAGACCCCAAGTTATAGGCTGGTACCTTCAGATGATAGGACACTGGCAAAGCTTTAGAAGACATGCCCCTGGGTATCTCCTTGTAGCACGACCTCCTAAGGGGCTGCTTGGAATTACCTACTCATCTGCATTGCCATGACCTAATGAACATTCCAACTCACCTGACACTATGGTTCAGACATCTTTGCATCCCCTTAAAGCAATAAATCAGACAACTATGTGCGTTTATGTTCTGGTAATGTTTACTTGAAAAGGTTCAAAGAAGATATTGTCACAAAGAGGAGGACATAGATCGGCTGAGTTTTGGGCAACAGCACCAACTCAGCAATGGAATTCCTGCAAATAACACAAACCAAATATTTGCAGGTAATACAGCCTAGTATATTTAAGCATGTACAGTGAAAATCTGCTTGCACCTAGAAAGAAAAACAAGTTAGATTGTTATACTGACAAACTTCTGAAGGGGAAAATCTAGGCCAGCCAATAAACCTTTAACCCTAATGAGAGGTCAGCGTTAATGGCAATGGTATAAGGACCCTTGTAGCAGTAATGACAATAATGTCCTCCTTGCAGATCTGATGGTCTTCACTGGCATGTAGGAGCTCTTTAATTGCAATATGTGTAATAGCAAGCAATAAGATTTCTTGAAATGTCAGTAGCTAAAATGTGTCTATGCACAGTGTTCAAGATAGGTTCAGTAAAGTATTCCCAAGGTAAAGATGTATGTGCTAGGTGTCCCAGTGAAACTGTGAGAAAAGGATTTGTGAAGGTGGGCGGTTGCCCTCTCACCAACGACCAGGCCGATTTAGGACCCTCCGGACAGCAGCTCCTGTAGCGACACATGTTCAGCGGTTCTGCTGTATCGATTCCCAATGCAAAACTTTAAACATAGGTTGGCGGGCAGGCCGAGGTGCTTCTGATTGGATGTCCGATTAACAACAAGCAGTGCTAGGCCCCTCTCGCCCGGGTTGGAATGTGATACAATGTGTGGTAGGCTGCGACCTCTTTCTCCTTGCACAGAGAGGTCTGTCTTGCGTCCGGCCCAGGAGGAAGAGTGTAGGGCAGGGCTTTGACTTCTTATACAGTTCCTCCCAGCAATCTCTCTGATGACAACAACGATCCCTGGGATCTGTAGTCCAAGTATGGAGTCACGTGAAGCAATTAACAGTCTGAGGAACTACTCATCCCACAATCCCTTTAGCTTGGCTCACAAACATGATCTCAGTTGATAACACTGGGCCCTAGAGGACATGCAATACATAGAAATACCAGAGGAATACTGTACTTTATAATTATAGTCCACATTGCTATATCCTCCCTTAAAAGTCTTTGGTCCCTAAAGACAGATCACAACCTGTGGGATCACTTTACTGATAAACTAGAAGTTGTAACAGCTAACATCTGTTTGTTCCAGTGCTTGACTGGAACATTGCGCGCTAGGTACAAGTTTGTCATAATTTTCTCCAAGTGCATCATATGTCAGTCTTTTTGCAGGGCATATCCTCTGTCTCAACCTGGAGAACATGTTTTCCAGGGGCTCTGGTCCCTGTTCTGTTCCCCAGATACTGCATCCAGATTCAGATTTAAATTCTACTTCAGGCTCTGGTTCTGGTTCAGGGACCGTCTCTCTCTCTGCGAGGTTAGTAGGGAGAATGGGAGCATCCATTACACTCAGCACTTCACTGGGTTCCACCTTGACCTCTTCATCTTCACGTGGTGGGTAAGGATCTAATGCTTCAACTTCAGCCAAAGGGAGACATGTCCTTCTTATGAAGAGTGTTCTTTGATGGTCTTCAGTACCAGTAACAATGGGATCATCTTCCGAAGGAGAAACCCACAACCAATCAAGGGTTAACTCTTTGTCACTCTCCTCTTCAGGGAGTGTGGGTGAGCAAGTTTTCTGGGCCCTAGTCCTCAGCGTTAGGGACTGATAAGTCTCTAAGCAAGGGGGTGAGGTTACTTGAACAGCCTCTGATATGGACAGTAAGGCCTCGTACACACGAGCAGACAGATTTGTTCAAATCTGTCTGTCCGACAGATTTGTTCAAATCTGTCTGTCCGACAGATTTGAACAAATCTGTCTGCTGGGATTTTGGTTTGCTCGCGTGTACACACGAGCAAACCAAAATCCCCGCCAGCAGACGGCGCGCTGACGTGTCGGTGACGTGGTGGTGACGTTGACGCCGCCATGTCACCGCACCAGGAAGTAAAACACTTCCGCGCATGCGCTGAATCCATTCGGCGGCGGTGCGGCGGCGGTGCGGGACTACATGTCTGCTGCTAAGTGTACTAACCAGCAGACATGTCGGGCGGACGGATTCCCACCCAATAGATTTCAAAGCATGCTTTGAAATCTGTCGGGTGGCCAAATCCGTCGGCTCGGCCGTACACACGATCGAATCTGTCTGCTGAAACGGTCCAGCAGACCGTTTCCAGCGGACAGATTTGATCGTGTGTACGAGGCCTAAGTGATTTCGATGCCAAGTCTTGATAGGGCCGGTCTTCCCTTCAGGCCAAATCTGGTACACAGGGAGCCCAGGTAGTTGTTTACAGACAATTTAGGGTTGGAAATGCCATTGATCAGCCAACTTATGCTTCCTTGGCGCCCCTAGATTTCTCAACAACACTCGATCTCCAGGTTGTAGATCCTGGACCCTCACTTTAAGATCAAAGTTTTTCTTGTTCCTTTGTTCCCTGATGGTAGAGGCCTCCTTGGCTTTTTCATAAGCCACTTTTTGATTCTTCCGAAGTCTGTCAATATACTCCCTATAGGAGGCTTGAGAGATGTGAGTTAGTGATGTTCCAAAAGCCAGATCCACAGGTAGACAAGCTTCTCTCCCGAACATTACCCTGTAGGGGGGAGTATCCAGTAGAATCATTTGCGGTGCTATTATAAGCATGGACTACTGCAGCGATATGGTCCCCCAATTCCGTTCCTGGTAAGGTCTTTCTCTGAATTTATCTGATGCAAGAGCGACTGTAGCTTTCCACCTCTGTTCTCATGGACGGCCAATAATATCGATCCCTGACCAACTTGAAAGTTCTATCTGGGCCTAAGTGACCATGATCATCATGAAGGGCAGTCAACACAGTCAGAGGATATTTTTCAGGGAGGAACAGTTGACTCACACCTCCTGTTTCCTCAAAGGGACCCCTCGATGGTGTTATTCACCAGTATCTGAGGGTCTTGGGTGGATAAAGATCTTATGGGACTCCCCAATGGATCTTCCCTTTGATCCAATCTCATATCCTCTTTTGTCAGCTGAGGCAATTCTTGGCTGTGTACTTGGGTCAGGGGTGATGCCTACGGCTTCAGCCCCTATGGCTCCTCTGTGTTTATACTCTACTCCTTGACACACGGCCTGTACTCTTTCGAGAGGTAAACAAACCAAACTCTTCTGTCCAGCCTTGATAGAGTAATGCGTTCGGGAAAGAGCATCAGCGTCTCTGTTTCCCACACCTGCAGGGCAGGACTTGGGGTGGTGGGGGCCCCTGGGCTTGAGTGTTGAAGGGGCCCCCTGGAGCCGAGAATTGGGGGGGGGATCAAAGTTGTTGAGCGAGGGGTGCGCATTAAAGTTGTTGAGCGGGGGGGTGACTCTCACCTGTGCACGGAATGTGTCGCTTTTTTCCCCTTCATCAGCCACGGTCCTCCACACATCGCTCCGATTCCTCCTGCTTCAGTGCTGCCTCCTATTGCAGTGCGGGAAAATTAACCCTTTTGCGGGACTGCGGGAAGAAGCGGTCTGTGCGGACAAGTCACGCAGAATCCGTGCGTGTTGGGAGGTCGCAGGGCCGCGATCAGGAATTTTGGTGCCCCTTACACAGCTTAAGGCATGGGCCCCCTGGAGCAGAGAACCGGGGGGGTGCTGCTGCCTGAAATTGAGAAGCAGGGGGGCTGCTGCAAATTGAGAAGCAGGGGGGCTTTACAAAAAAAAGAAAAAAAAAAGAAGAAAAAAATATATATATATATAAAAAAGAGGGTAGCCATCCGGGGCCCTGGGGATCTCTGGGCCCTTTAATAAAAAAATAAAAAACAAACATTTATAAAAAAATACATAAAAAAGGGAGCTTGCCATCCGGGGCCTTGGGGACCTCTGGGCCTTTAAATAAAAATATATAAAAAAGGGGGGGGGGGTTGCCACATGGGGCCCTGGGGACATCTAAGCCCTTTAATAAAAAAATATGTATATATATAAAAAAAATTAATTGTTTTATAAAAAAAAGGGGGGGGGGGGTTGCCATCCGGGGCCTTGGGGATCTCTGGGCCTTTAAATAAAAATATATAAAAAAGGGGGGGTTGCCACATGGGGCCCTGGGGACATCTAAGCCCTTTAATAAAAAAATATGTATATATATATATATATAAAAAAAAATTGTTTTATAAAAAAAAGGGGGGGGGGTTGCCATCCGGGGGCCCTGGAGACATCTGGGCCCTTTAATAATAATAATAAAAAATAAATATAAAAAAACATATTTTTTTAATAAAATAAATAAATAAAGTGGGGGTTGCTGTCCGAGGCCCCCTATTGGGCGGGGCCCATTGGCTTGAGCCCAGTCAAGCCCAATGGTAAGTCCGGCCCTGCACACCTGGTCAGTATTTCAAGCTGAACTGAAAATCTGACATGGCTGCCAGCCGCCGGTGCCTAGACGTGTACAGATTGGAATATTTCGTTTTTTCGTTTTCGTCCAGAAAATAAATGTATTTATTTATTCCCGAAAATCGTTTTGATTTATTTCGTTTTCGTCGGGAAAGTTTTCGTCCGAAAACGACGATTTTCGATGACTTTGTCGAATTAAACGACGGAAATTCGACAAATCATCGAAAATCGTCGTTCTGAATACAGTGAATATACCTACTCACTGTATTCAGGACGATTTTCGATGGCTTTGTGAAATCGGACGGAAATTCGACAAAGCATCGAAAATCGACGGATCTGAACGAAAATGAAAATAAAGCATTTTTTATGTCGGATCTTTCGGTTTTCGTTTCTTGCGCTTTCATTTTCGTTCCTTAAAACGATAACGAAAATACCCGATTTTCGGACGAAAATGCATTCTAACGAAAACGAATGCACATGTCTATCGGTGCCCAGTGGCATCCAATTTTGCAGTGGACAGTAGTTAAGTCAATGGGTTGTTGTCAGTTTTCACCACAAAGGTAGCTTAATACAGATAGTCACATGGCCTATCTACCACAGCCCACTTGAGGGCCAAGAACTCCAATTTATGCACAGGATGGTTCTTCTCTGGGGGCGGGTGAGGTGAGGCTATGACTCACATAGACCACTGGATGAAGTTTCCCTTCTGACTCTTGGTACAATACCCCTCCAAGGCCATCTCTGCTGGTATCAACGTGTAATTCATACGGTTTAGATGGATCAGCGAAGGCCAACACCGATGCTTCAACCAGGCTCTCCTTCAAGACCTTTCACATTTCGCTGTCTATTGTTCCTGGATAGACTCACAAGGCTTCCTGGGGCCTCCCTTCTGTGTTATCTACTGGTCCCCCTCTGATTGCTTCTGTAACAGCTCAATCAATGGCCACGCAATCTGTGATGGTATTTGGGCGAGGCCAGGAAGTGACAGCCTCCAACTTTTAAGGGTCAGTTTCTATCCCCTCAGCTGACACCACATGCCCTAGGTACATGATTGAGGTCTGTTAGAACTGGCACTTTTCTAAAGACAGCTTCAACCACTCGGCATGTGGTCGCTGGAAAACTTTCTCCAACCGAGCTTCATGCTCCTCCAATGTAATGCCGAACACAATGATATTATCAAGATATACTAGCACTTCTACAAAGTTCATATCACCCACAGTGCTCTCCATCAGTCTCTGGAAAGTATCAGGGGCCCCTGTTAATCCCTGTGGAATTCGGTCAAACTCGAAAAACCCTAGAGGGATGATGAAGGCCGTCTTTTCTCGGTCATCTGGATGCATAGGGATCTGGTAATATCCACTCTTTAAATCCAGTACACTGAACCATTTGGCCCCTCATAAGCATTGTAGGGCTTCTTCAATGCGAAGGGTTGTGTACTGGGATTGTTCAAGGTTCGGTAGTCGATGCACATCCAAAGGGACCCATTCTTCTTCCTCACTACCATGACTGGGAGGCATAGGGGCTCCTGGACTCCTTAATGACCCCTGATCTCTTTAATTCAGCCAGCTGCTCTCGAAGATCCTCTAGATCACACAAGAGGCTACGCCTGACCATTTCTTGAAACAGCTAATCTTCGGGCAGTCAAATTCGATGTTGAGCTCTCCTGGCACAGCCCACATCAAAGTCATTCTTGGAGAACATTTTCTCCCATCAAGCTATCTGAGCTTTCATCCTCTTCCCAAGCAGAGGCTAGATTTTGGCAGTGAACCATGGTTCTTCTTCCATCTTCCTTCTGAACTACCTCATCCCCGTCCACTGGGATGGCAGCACTCAGTGGCGTCACTAGGGTTGGTGTCACCTGGTGCGGTAAAACATGCCCCCCCCCCCGTCTAGGCTGCCTAGCACCATGCAGGAAGGGCACAGTCACGGGGCGCACTCCAAACCAGCCCCTGTAAATGATAGTATAGGACGGTATAGTGGCAGGTTAGGGTAGAATAGGGTGGTATAGTGACAGGTTGGTGTGGTATATGGCAGGTTAAGGCGGTACAGGGCAGGTTAAGGTAGTATGGGGCAGGTTGGGGTGTTATAGGGCATGTTAGGGTGGCATAGGGCAGGTTGGGGTGGTATTGGGCAAGTTAGGGTGGTACAGGAAAATGAGGGTGGGAAAGGGCAGGTTGGGGTGGTATAAGACAGGTTGGGTGGAATAGGGCAATATGGGGTGGCACAGGGAGGCTGGGTGGTATAGGGCAGGTTGGGGTGACACAGGGCAGGCTGGGGTGGTATACAGCAGGCTGGGGTGGCACAGGGCAGACTGGGGTGGTATGGGGCAGGCTGGGGTGGTATGGGGCAGGCTGGTATGGCACTGGGCAGGCTGGGGTGGTACACAGCAGGCTGGGGTGGCACAGGACAGGCTGGGGTGGTATGGGGCAGGCTGGTATGGCACAGGGCAGGCTGGGGTGGTATACAGCAGGCTGGGGTAGCACAGGGCAGGCTGGGGTGGTACACAGCAGGCTGGGGTGGCACAGGGCAGGCTGGGGTGGCATACAGCAGGCTGGGGTGGCACAGGGCTCCCCACAGGGATCGTTAGAGCGAGAGCAATAATTCTAGCACTAGACCTCCTCTGTAACTCTAAACATGTAACCTAAAAAAAATTTAAAGCATCGCTTAGGATAGCAAAAAAAATTGTGCTAACTTTAGTGTTTTTTTTAAATGAATTAAACGGTTTATTTCCTAAAAAAAAATATGGAAAAATTGCTGCGCAAATACAGTACCGTGCTAGAGCTGCACAATTAATTGTAAAAAAATTGTGATCTTGATTCAACCCCCCTGACGATCTCCAATGCAGTGTTTGCTGATTCTTTCATATAACAAGTGGAGAGACTTTCAGCTGTCAAAAAAAAATATCTGGGCAGTCTGCTAAGTTCTTAGCAGGAAACATTGTAGCTAAAACTTTCTTTGTAGATCAAAGGGATAAACTTCTGTGTGTAAAGAAAATATCCGGGCAGTCTGCCAAGTTTGTAAACAACATGAAACATTGTAACCAACCTCTTTTTTAGATCAAACTTCTGTGTGTAAATGCAAGAAATGTAACCACTTAGGGGCAGATTCACGTAGATCGGCGCATTATCATTCCGGCGTAGCGCACCACTTTTCCGTTAGACTTGCGCAATCTAGCCGCGTAATCCGGCGATTCACGTAGCTTTTACGCAAGAGCTTGCGCAAACGTAAGGTTTTTTCCGTAGGCGTAAGGAGGAGTAATACAAATTGGGAGGGACGTGGGCGTGTTACATTGAAATGAGCCGTGACCCCATGCAAATGAAGGGCCGGCCGACTCGCGCATGCGCGCATGAAGGAAACCATGTCAGCTCCGTTGTGCGCATGCTCACAACTCGGGAGCGGCGCAATCATTGAAATTGGAAATGGACTAGGGCAATGTTGTGAACTACGCAGACAGCATAAATAGACACACACAAACGCCCTTCCATTGCAAAAGTACATCCCTTTGTGTCCCTTCCCATTGAATCAAGTGCTTTTGCTCTGTTGTTCGTTAGAGTGTGTTTTGTAGTTGTCAGATTAGTGTTCTGTGTGATCTTGTGCTTGTTGGTAGTTTTGTGAAAGTGTATTTTGATAAGTGTTTGAGACTGTTTGTTTGATTGATAGATTTCTGAGCGTTTGTTTTCTTGCTTTATTTTTTCATCTGATTTTTTTGTGTGTGTTTCTTGCTGAGTGCTAGTGTGATTTTTGGCTGTTCTTTTTCTCTTTGTGTGTGTTCTTGTCTGATTGGTTGTGCTTGTATTTGTGACAGATTTTTGGTGACTGCTAGTGAGTTTGTTTGGAAGTATGACTGAGAGAAAAAGAAAGCTGAATTTTACTGTGGGGGAAAAAAGAATTCTTGCCCGGGCCATTACCGACTATGGGCGTTTTCTCCACGGCCCGCAGAGTGCCACCACCACCCCGGCCAGGAGGAGGGAGATCTTGGATATGATCACAGAGCAGGTCAATTCATCGGGGGAGGGGGAGACACGGACCCGCTCTGGGATAGAAAAGAAAATAAATGACCTCCGGCGTGAGGTGAAAAAAAAACTGGCCACAATAAATGCCCATGCCAGGGGCACAGGAGGGGGCCCACCATGCCGGGTTAGATTTTCTGAGACGGAGCGTGTGGTGGCCCTGACCTTTCACCGGCATGAAGTGGAGGGCCTGCCAGGCTTTGACACAAGTCCGGTCCCCGCGGTGCCAGGTAAGGTTTTTATTTCTCTCAGGTGTGTAGCATGTGTGGGGGAGGGGGTGAAAGGGAATATGTGGCAAGTGTGTGGATCCTCCAACCTGTGAATGTTTTGTGTCATCCACAGCTGTGCAGGAGGGTGCAGGGCCATCTGGACTGACCGCTCCAACCCCAGGACAGCAGCCTAATGAGGCCCCCCCAACAAGGCCAGAGTCCGCAGAGGAGGAACAAGAGGAGGGGGAGGATCATGCGGAGGACGATCATGAGGAGGAGCAGAATCATGAGGAGGAGGAGTCCATGGAAGGCACTGGCCCTTTGGTTTCTGCGGACTCTTCCCCTCTGGCTGCAAGAAGCCTGCCCTCCCTAAGGGTCAGCCCCCCCCCCTCCTCCCCCAACATGGCTCCCCTCACAAGGGCCTCCCCTTCTCCCCGGCCACAACCATCAGCTGGAGCCAGGAGGTCATCCCCAAGCACCAGGGGGGCGCCCAATCTCATGCCCGCCTGTCTGAGAAGGAACCTGGCCACCCAGACCCGCCTTCTGAGACAGCTCTGCCAGACTATGGGGCGGGTGGATCAGAGCCTGTCCTCCATTAATGATAGCCTGGGTAACCTGGACTCCCACTCCCGGGCCTCCACAACCTGCCTAAATGACCTGCAAACTACAGCAGCAGGCGTTGGGCAGGATGTGAGGGCCCTTACCCAGGCTATCCAGGGCAACACGGCAACACTTGGTGCTGCCCTGGACAGAATAGCCGTGGCCTTGGAGGGCAGGCCGCCAGGTGGGCAGATCTCAGGGGCTGCTCCTCCTTCCCCGGCTTTTCCCCTCCCCCATGCGTCTCCCCTGAGGGTCCGGGGCCGTGGCCGGGGGCGCCCCAGGCGTGGCTCAGGCAGAGGACAATAATTTTTTTTTCCCCCTTTTGTTTGTTTTGAAAGCTTTTTTATTTTTGTTCTCTGCTTTTTTTTGTTTTTTCTAAGCATTTTTTTTTTCCTATGCATTTTTTGTTTTTATGCATTTTTGTTTGTTTGACTTTTTTGGCATATTTTGGGTTGTGAATGATGTTTGAATGTGGGGGTGACATTCCTGCTGGAAAAGGGGTGTCACCCTCAATTTTGGTGGAGAAGGGTTCCCCAGGACCAGGGAGAAGTGATTCCCAGGTCCGTGTGAATGGTGTATGAATGTACAGTGACATAATTGGAGCCTTGACGTGGCGTTACTGCTCACCAGTCTTGCATGGTGGACTGGTGCCAATCCAATTTGATGAGGATGTGGGGTGTGTGTGCTAGGGACCACAGTGGTGTGCATGCATGCATTCTCATTGTGCCATGATTAATGTGTGTGTTTAACGTGCAAAGATGCCCAATATGAGCTGCCTCCTGACTGCTCTTCCCTCAGAAGACGGGGTATCCTCGGTTAGGGGTTGATTTTCTGGTTGGGGGGTCAGATCATCACGTAGCTCAACCTGCAGGCCCTTCCTCACTGCGAGATTGTGTAGCATGCAACATGCAGCGATGATATGGCACACGAAGTTTGGGGAATACAACAGTGTACCCCCTGACTTATCCAGGCATCGGAAACGTGACTTCAGGAGGCCAAAGGTGCGCTCCACCACTGCACGGGTTTTGATGTGTGCTTCATTGTATCGTTCCTCTCCTGGGGTTTGGGGGTTCCGGATAGGAGTCATGAGATGGGGTCCCAGTGCATATGCAGAGTCACCTGTAAAGGAAAAGACAGGAGAATGTTAGTCATGCATGTGCCACTTCTGTTGTGCATCACGGGAGGGGATAGTCATGCCTGACTCCCATGTCACTCACCAACCAGCCAGGTGTTCCCATACACGTTCTGTTCGAATTCTGTTCGGATGTGGCTTTGATTGTAGATGTAGCTGTCATGGCTGGACCCTGGGTGTTTGGCACGGACGTGCCATATGAGGCCTTGGGCATCAACTATCACCTGTACGTTGATGGAGTGCCAATTCTTCCGATTGCGGTACATGTGCTCGGTCTCATGGGGGGGCTGGAGTGCCACATGTGTGCAATCTATGGCCCCCACAGTGCGTGGGAATCTGGCAATTCGGTAGAAATCTGCCATTGCCTTGATTCGAATCTCCTCAGTGGTGGGTTTGATGATTTGGTTGGCCAAGCGTGTGAGGATTGCAGGGACAACCTGGTGCACACATCTGCTCATGGAGGATTGTGACATCCCAGCCACCACTCCACTTGTACGCTGAAAAGAGCCACTGGCAAGGACATGGAGTGTTGCCAGGACCTTCACCAGTGGCTGCACTGCATGTGAGCGTTGTGTTGGGCTGGTGATGTCCTCCTGCAGGGTTGTGGTTAATTCCAGGATGGCATGAGGGGGGAATCTGAAGATGCGATACACCTCAGAATCACTCATGCCAAACAGGTCTATGCGTGTGCGGTATACCCTCTCCCGTGCCATCCTCCGTGCCCTCCTCCTTCTTTGGTCATCTATATTCACTAGTGCAGCTATGAGCGACGATGCCCCTAGCATGTTGGCAGTCAAATTGTAGTGCAACACGTGTGTGTGGTCTGCTCCTCAATAACGGTGTTGCTTTATCTGACAATTAGACTTTTTTTCAAAAGTTAGATCAGCTTTTATGGGCTCTAACTTTAGACAGGACATTTTGCAGTTGCGCACATCGCGTAGCCTGCGCAGCAACTGCGTTTTTTTGTGGATCCCCGTAACTCCCTCATTAGCATATTTGACTAGCAAATCAATGGTGTGTCTAGCGCAGTTTTGCGCGAAGGGAAGCGAATGTCTAACTCAATTACGCCGGACCAAAAAACGTAGATTTCTGGCGTATATTGTTTTGTGAATCGCGTCCAACTATACGCACGCGCACATTTAGACTTACGCACGCGCAACAGCAGTTGCGCACGCGTAATCGCTCTGTGAATCTGGCCCAATATTTTTTGCTAGAAAATTACTTGGGACCGCCAAACATTATATTGTTTTTGGAAGAGACAAAAATGGCAATTGCTGCAATATTTTATGTCACACTGCATTTGCCCACTTCAATGAATAATAAAAACCATAAAAACAAAACAGTAAAGTTAGCCCATTTTTTTTTTCATTTTAATGTGAAAGATGATATTATTAGTGAGAGAATCGTGATCTATCTTCTAAGCAAAAAAATTGCAGTTGTCGTTTTAGCCAGAATCCTGCAGCTCTATACCGTGCAACATAAAAAGTTACAAAGACTACCATAGAGTAATTTTCTAGCAAAAAACAAATGATGATTTTTTTCTCAGTCTGCTGCAGTGTGTCAGCTTGTATTTATAATGGCTGCTCTGTATGTAGCTTCTGACAGGCTGTGCAAGCAGGCCCGTATCTCCGGAACCATAAATGATAGCCATCCCATATTTTTACTGGTGGTGGGGTAGGTCTTCAACTGCCTACCCCCCAAATGTGGGGTTTATGTGACCTCTGGTCGTCGAGCTACAACCCCCGAACTCAATCTTTTTTTTTTTTAAGATTTTTTTTTTTTTTTTGGGCAAATGGGGCCTGGAGCTGCAGCTCCAACAGCCCCTATGTTAGTCCGGCCCTGTGTTTGAGAGTCCTCCCACACTATCTCTCAGACGACCTGCCAGTACCATGGCAACCCCCCCACCTAACCTTGGGCTCAGGCCGGCGGTGGACACCATGAAACCCCCTCGCAAGCTGAGTGTCACCCTTTACTAGTTCACTTCCCTCCCGCCTTTACTGTACTCACACATGTTCCGGGAGTCTGGAGAGGAGACGAGGACAGCATCACAGCATGCAGCTGTGCCGGCTCCTCCCCCACTGTCCCCGCACATTGCATTGAGCACGCAGAGGTGATCCCGGAGGGATCCCCAGTTTGCTTCTGCCTTACTCCCTCCTCCCCCATTCTCCCTGCACATCGCATCGAGCAGAGGAGATCCTGGAAGGGAAGGAGGAAGCCACGGCGCCCCTCTCAATGTGGCGCCAGTCTGAGCCCCTCTAAGGGTGTCACCCGGGTGCGGGCCGCACCCCCCGCACCCCCCTAGCAACGCCTCTGGCAGCACTCACTTTTCGACCACCATACAGTGCTTCAAGCTGATTGGGTGACTAGTGATGTTCCTCACGCTGCCAGGAATTCATTCCCCATTTCGTAGTAAGGCTCCAGTGGGTAGGAACAATTCTATTCCAGTCTCCATCTATCCTGAATCAGCCACACGTAAGGGCCTAGATGGTCCCATGACAGCTTGACTGTGGCTTTCAGACAGGCCCTCTCCCCAGGCTGCAACACCTTCTCATGGGTAGCTAATCGCCACAATCTTCCCACTCCTTCAGCTGGTGCCTCCTTCTCTTGTAACACTCACTGGAATGCCTGCCTCAGCCGAGATTGAATCTTTCCTACAGCCTTCCAAGGCCCGAGGAGTGAGTAGTCTCCTCATAAGGTTGGTGTTGGTGCCTATCAATAAGACATTTTGGCTTGCCCCTGGTTTTCTGGCCATGGCAGTAATGAAAGTTATCTTAATGGGTGTGTATCTGTCGTATGGGCACTTTTGGGTCCCTATGCCCCAGATCTCTAATTCCTCGTGCTTGCACAAATTATATGGTTCAAGTACTTGTGGTAAAAGTCCTGATACAGCAACCAAACATCACCTGAGCTCCAGTAGCCAGTAGGGCTTGTGTAAATAATAAGCATATAATTTGTCCATGTGCAGACACCTTGCCATGCCAACTCCTGATTCCAGAGGGAGACACTTTTCCCCCCTTGCGGACGCTCATGTCAGAAGGCCTTACTTAATTGAGTCTATAGATGTTCTGCCAGCATCAGCGAATCAGCATGTTGCTTAAGAGCAGTTTTGCATTGTGCTTTGGGAGATGTTTGTAGTGATGAGTGATAGGTATGAGCTGTAGAATAATGGCCCGTACACACGATCGGAAATTCCGACAGTTAAAGTCCGACATGAGCTTTTGAATGGAAATTCCGACCGTCTGTATGCTCCATCAGACTTTTGATGTCGGAATTTCCGCCAACAAAAGATTGAGAGCTGGTTCTCAAATTTTCCAGAAAATCCAATCATCTGTAGCAATTCCGACACATGCTCGGAAACAATTTGACGCATGCTCGGAAACATTGAATTTCCTCGGCTCATCGTAGTGTTGTAAGTCACCGCGTTCTTAACAGTCAAAAGTTCAGAGAACTTTTGTGTGACCGTGTGTATGCAAGCCAAGCTTGAGTTGAATTCCTTCGGAAAAACCATCCAAGGTTTTTTAGACGGAAAATCCAATCGTGTATACGCGGCATTAGACTTCCCTGGTGGAAGAAGACCAAGAGCCACAAATTTTGTCTCCACGTATTAGCGATAAAGTGTTGTTGGTGATTATATAAAAAATGGTTAGTTTAAAGGTAAAGCCCCACCTGTGTTCAATCTGACCTTGCTGGAAAAGTTGGAGGAAAGGTTTCAGTTCCCCACTTTTTTGCATAGTGGCAAGGCGCCAAATCAACAAAAAACTGAAAGATGTGACCGTGGGACCGCAAAATTGATTACTCAGATGTTTTTATATCCTCATTGTCACAAACCTTCACTGATGGGACTTCTTTTGAACAGTTACATTTCAGTGTAACTTGACCTTTTTTAACCACTTAAGGACCGCCGCATGTACATTTACGTCGGCAGAATGGCACCGACAGGCACATCAACGTATATATACGTTGGTGCCTTGGGGGGGATCAGGGGTCCGATCGGACCCCCCCCCCGTACATGCGGCGGTCCGCGTGGCTGCAGGAGCGATCCGACAAGTGGGGGCGGCTATCCGTTTTCATCCGCCCCCTCCGGATCGCTCCCAGCCAATGCGCGCGCCCGCCTGACCTGTCACTCCCTCCTCCTGTGTAAACACAGGAAGGAGGAAGCGACGTGATCTCTCCCTCGGCGTTTGTTTCAAGCGCCGCTGAGGAGAGATCACTACAGAACAAGTAAGTCCTGCACCAAACAGCACACTGACACACACATTTAACCCCCGCGATCGCCCCCCCCTCCCCCCTGTCACAGTGTCACTGAATGCAGTAATCATGTATGATTACTGTATTTAGTGTCAGTGTGACAGACAGTGTGACAGTCAGACAGTCAGTAGTGTCAGGGTAGCCCCCCCCACCCCCCCCAATAAAGTTTTAACCCCTTGATCACTGCCCTAGGTAACCCTTTCACTCCCTATTGCCAGCGTCACTAAGCGATCATTTTTCTGATCGCTGTATTAGTGTCGCTGTTCCCGCTAGGTAGCTATTTTTTTTTTAATGCGATTTTTTTTTTACTAAAGACATGTGGCTAAATAAATTTTGGCCTAAATGTTTGACTAAAATTTAGTTTATTGGTTTTTTATTATAACAAAAAGTAAAAAATATTGATTTTTTTTCAAAAATGTCGCTCTATTTTTGTATATAGCGCAAAAAATAAAAATCGCAGAGGCGATCAAATACCACCAAAAGAAAGCTCTATTTGTGGGAAAAAAAGGACGCGAATTTTGTTTGGGAGCCACGTCGCACGACCGCGCAATTGTCTGTTAAAGCGACGCAGTGCCGAATCGCAAAAACCCCTTGGGTCATTTGCCAGCGTATTGGTCCGGGTCTTAAGTGGTTAAGCACTACATCATATGTTTGTGATACAGACATACATACACCGTTCTTCATCTCCAGGAACAACCTAAGCCCCTCTGACACACCTGGTTGGATAAAAATCGACTACACCTGATTTACTTCCTTGATCATACATCAATTTTATTTATTTATTTAAAGCGGAGGTTCACCCTAAAAAAAACAAAAATTACATAAAAAGGCTACTATTTTTTTTTTTTAAATGACCAGAAATGCCTGTTGCTAGGCAGATTGTCCTAATATTCCAGTTCCTATACTGTGGTGATCTTCCTTCTCCTTCTCGCATTGTCTTCAGAGGAATGAGGCGCGTTGTCTTCTGGGACCTGTGTGTGTCCCAAAAGACAGCCGGCCATTCACAAAGCGCCGCGTGACTCACGCATGTGCACTAGGAATGGGCAGTGAACCGAAAGGCTCCACTGCCTGTTTCCTTTAGTTCAAATGGCGGAGCCGGGACCTGATCGGATAGACGGATTGGCCTCGGGTGGCCGACGTCGCGGGCTCCCTGGACAGGTAAGTGTCCTTATTAAAAGTCAGCAGCTACAGTGTTTGTAGCTGCCGACTTAAAAAAAAAAAAAAAAAAATCAGCTTTTCTTCAACACCGCTTTAAGCACAATATTTTTCACAGAAACCTCTTGGCATGCTGTGGGTATTATTACACTATGTCAACTTATATGTTTCTTGAAGTCCACCTGCCCTCCATCAGTGCCTTTGATCCTCACAGATCACACTGTCACAATTCCTGGGATAGACGCCCCCAGGAGCCTCCTATCCTCAATACTACCATGTCCAATTTTGAGCAGTTTTGTAAGTAGCAGGATAGGCTATACCATTGACAGTTTTAAACTTGCCCTTTTTTTTGTAATCTTCCTAAACCATTCTGTTTTTTTCGCAGACATGCACCCTGCATTTACTCCTGAAGAAGTGGAATGTTCCACGAAACAGGTTGAGCTCTTGGATGCAGCTCTGTTACAATCATACATTTTGCACTTAGACGCCACATTTCAATTTGTTACACATAAATTATTGTATTGCAATCTATCCACCTGGATATTGTTTTTCTGCTACTCATCAGCTCTTCAGTATTATATGTGCATTTCATTGCTATCAGTTCTGTTTATAATTGGACTAATACATTTGTAAACATGTGTATCGAATGTTACTACTTTGATGTCATATGCTGCATTTAAAGTCCCAGGGGAATGCAAACGAGTACGTAAAGAATTAGGTTCTATACCACCGAGTGGAACCAACAAATGAGCCAGCAAATCATCAATAAACAAAGAAAATAAGCGTTTACTGCGTTATGAATACCAACACTAGAGTACACTCTAAAGCAGGGGGTCTCCAAACTTTCAAACGAGGGGGCCAGTTTTCTGTCTTTCAGACTTTAGGGGGCCAGACTGTTACCATTGGGAGTAGAAAATGTCCCCCCGTCAGCGGGAGGAATTGTGCCCCATCGTTTATGTCATTGAAAGGAATTGTGCACCATCATTGGTCCCAATTGTTGGTGTCATTGGGAGGAATTGCGCCCCATCGTTGGTGTCATTGGGTCCAATTGTTGGTGTTATTGGGAGGAATTGTGCCCCACCTTTGGTATTACAAGGAAGAAACGATGCCCTGAGGGCCGGATAAAAGCAAGCAAAGGGCCCCGGGCTGCAGTTTGGTGACCACTGCTCTAAAGGATTGGTTAGGGTAAGGGGCAGAGTCTCCTAAGAGGTACCCCTTTAACCACTTAAGGACCGCCTACTGCACATTTACGTCGGCAGAATGGCACGGCTGGGCACATCAACGTATATATACGTTGGTTTTAGTACCCAGCCGTGGGTCGCGGGCGCGCGCCCGCGGGCGCGAGCCCGCGACCCGGTCCGAAGCTCCAGGACCGGGACCGCGGGATTCGCGGACCCGATCGCCGCTGCAGTGCGGCGATCCGTCCCTGGAGCGGAAGAACGGGGAGAGCCGTGTGTACACACGGCTTCCCAGTGCTTCTCTGTGGCCGGAGCATCGATCGCGTCATCCCTGTAATAGGGGGACGCGATCGATGATGTCACACCTACAGCCACACCCCCCTACAGTTGTAAACACACACATTAGGGCACACATTCCCTACAGCGCCACCTGTGGTTAACTCCCAAACTGCAACTGTCATTTCCACAGTAAACAATGCAATTTAAATGCATTTTTTGCTGTGAAAATGACAATTGTCCCAAAAATGTGTCAAAATTGTCCGAAGTGTCCGCCATATTGTCGCAGTCACAAAAAAAATCGCTGATCGCCGCTATTAGTAGTAAAAAAAAAAAAAATTAATAAAAATGCAATAAAACTATCCCTTATTTTGTAAACGCTATAAATTTTGCGAAAACCAACCGATAAACGCCTATTGCGATTTTTTTTACCAAAAATATGTAGAAGAATACGTATCGGCCTAAACTGAGGAAAAAAAATGTTTTTTTATATATTTTTGGGGGATATTTATTATAGCAAAAAGTAAAAAATATTGCATTTTTTTTTAAATTGTCGCTCTATTTTTGTTTATAGCGCAAAAAATAAAAACCGCAGAGCTCTATTTGTGGGAAAAAAAGGACGCAAATTTTGTTTGGGAGCCACGTAGCACGACCGCGCAATTGTCTGTTAAAGCGACGCAGTACCGAATCACAAAAACCCCTTGGGTCATTTGCCAGCGTATTGGTCCGGTTCTTAAGTGGTTAACTAAGCAAAGGGGCAAAAGGTCTCTGAGAAACAACTGTTAAGGGGCAGTCTTTAGTTCTGACTCTTCAGTCAGCTAAACATTGGGGCCCAATAATTGTTGGTGTGCTTGTACACAGTTAGCAAGACCTGCAGACAGTAAAATAGCTATAAATTAGCTCTTTAGGTCCTTTCTAAGCAAGTGATGGCTGTAAGGCTCTCTCAGCTCTCCCAGTGACACTGCAACAGTGGTCCCTCTAATCAGATGTCAGCTAAACTCTGGGTTGCCCAAGGTAACTCTAGTAAGCAGCACAGCAAGGCCTGTATTCTGGCTCCATCCCTCCACACTCGGGTCACAGCGAGCGAGGAAATTACACAGAGCCCCCAGCTGTAAACTCCTGTCACAGCCAACTGTTCTGCAGCTAAACATTGCTGGGGGGGGGGGGTGCAGGCGAGGAGAGATGCATACAGCTGGCAGAGCACCCAGGTACATAACATTGACAGCGATGTTGAAGTCACCAAGAATAATTGTATGTATTTTAGACGAGAATATATGGTAACCAGGCATACAAGTCATCAAGAAAGCATGATACCGGTCCAGGAGACTGATAAATCACTGCAATCATCAGAGAAATTGGAGAAAACAGATGTCTACAGTGAGTCTCAAAAGTGGAGAGGGATAGAGAGGGATGTCAGTCAGTGAGTCAGTCAGTGAGGCAGGGGATTAGCTACAGGAGCTCCACACGGCGCACGTCTCCTAGAGTAGGAGCGTGTGTGCTATAGCTCAAGGCAGGCTTAGGAGGCAGACAGGCAGAGTCCCTCCCAGCCCTGCAAGCTCAGTCCTCTCTCCAGTTCCAGACCTGGAAATCCTGTGCCCCTGATCTCTCTTCTCCTCCAGCACAGCTCCCTGGCTCTCTGCAGGTAAGAGCCCTCTACCAGAGCTGCTGACGGCCGTCCTTTTCAGGATAAAGCCGCAGCAGCAATACAGATCTCCTTTTCTCCTTTTTTTGTGTCCCCCTGCACTTCCACACCTTCATCATCCTCAAGGGCCCCCCTCTCTATCCTCTCTACCCTCCGCCCGAAAATTTGCGCCGTTCTGGGGCTCTTTTTGAGAGCACCGCGCCAGGCCGCTCTGAATCGCGGGGCCGCGGTCTAGGAAAGACCGCGGCTTCACTTGCGGCCTAACGGCGCGCCGCTCCCCACGCCTCTGTGGTCCTCACCCAGCCTCCAGGAATCCCCCCTTACCCCAGAAAGACAGAAGGACAGTTACCCTGCCCTGTCTTACACCCTCTCAGTTAAAGAAGCACCCTGTCAGCCCTCATCCCACCGCCTGTGCAGACAGCCATCCCACCAGACCAGCAACAGGGTCACCCTCTTAGCCCCAGCCCCCCTCCCCCCCCCCTGTCCTCCAACATACAGAAGCTTGATCCAGGGGTCATCCGATCGCCTCTTACAGGGGTCAGGAAGGAATTTTTTCCCTACCGGAGCATATTGGCCGAGCGCCGCCAGGGTTTTTTGCCTTCCTCTGGACCAAGCCGGGAGAGAGGAGTTTAGCCAATACCTCTCCCCACTGCCCTAAAATCCACCCCCCCCTGGTGTATTGGCGATCATGGCATGTAGGCAATATTCTGCCGAAACCATTTGGAGTTTGAGGCAATGCGCCGCAATACTGCCAGCCATCACCAAAAAAGCCCTAAGAACTGAGCGACTATTGAGAATCGATCATAGATCGACGGTCAGACATTTCAGTCATTTACCCCAGCTCAAGCACATATCATGTGCTCTGTTCAATACAAGATCGGCAGTAAAACACCGACTAGAAATCCGCGACTTCATTCAACAAAAGGATCTAGATTGTCTTTTTATTACAGAGAGCTGGCTCACAGCCGACTGTAACACCATTCTAGGAGAACTGGTGCCAGAAAACTATCGTATTATTACAGAAAACAGAATAGGGCAAAGAGGAGGCGGCCTGGCGGTGATCTATAAGACTCATCTTACGATCACCAAACCAGTCCGCCAAAACCCTCTTCCATTCATGGAAACCCTTACTCTGCAACTTCAAGCAAATTCAAAGGAGACCGTCCACATTCTGCTCTGCTATAGGCCGCCCGGCCCAAAATCGCAGCTGCTATCATCTTGGACGGATTTCTTCTCCACTTATACCCTCAACAGCAAACAACTTTTGCTGCTCGGGGATTTCAATCTCTGGGCAAACTCCTCACAAGACCCCATTGCAGACGCCTGTATTGACCACCTGGAAGGATTAGGATTGCAGCAACTAGTGTGTGGGCCCACACATGCTTCAGGTCACACACTTGATCTTATTTTCAGACAAGCTCTGGAAATAAAAATTTGGGAAAATGAAAAATTGCCATGGACAGACCACCATGCAATTATATTCAGTATTACCACCATCCCCCCTGCAACAAAAACATCAAATCCAGTGACAACACACTGGACTAGATGTCAGAAGAAGCTCCACTCGGAACTCTTCAAAACGACTTTAAGGAAAAAAATAGAAACAACTCAGCCGCATCAAACGGCCGTTGAAACATTGGAAGCCATAAACTCGGCCATGCTACAGTCAGCCGACTTGGTAGCGCCAAAACGAAGAACCCGCATTCGGAAAAACAACCGCAGCTGGTTTAATAACCAGCTGTCGTTACTGAAGCAAGAACGCAGAAGGGCAGAATCTGCCTGGAAAAGATGTTCTTCAGAGATAAACCTATCCATCTACAAGGCGACTACAAGAAAATACCACAAAGGAATTTTCCAAGCCAAGAAAAATTATTTTTCGGAGGCTATCAACGGTGCCCTAAACCGCCCTCGCGAACTCTTCAAGATGGTCACCCAGACCATGAAGCCAGGATGCATTGAAGCCCCCAGTTCAGACACACAAGAATTTTGCAATGAACTATCGGATTGCTTCATTAATAAAATCAAGGCAATCCGCGAAAGCATTCAGCAAAACAATTCTCCCCCCAGCCCCCCCCCCCGCAGCCTCTCACACAGCACCCATAGTAATTCTCCGATATCAGGTAAGTTCACCCTGGAACCCATCTCCATCGAGACCACTAAGAATGTCATTTGTACTCTGCGCAATGGCACAGCGCCAAATGACATTATCCCCACAAAACTGCTGAAGGAATGCGCCGACATCCTGGCTCCTCCCATCACGCAGCTTATCAACCAGTCTTTCTTGGAGGGCATAGTGCCCTCACAGTTGAAAGAAGGTATAATCCAACCCATCCTGAAGAAACCCTCCCTGGACCCCAAGGACCCACTCCACCGCCGTCCCATAACAAGCCTCAATGTACTCTCTAAGATAATGGAAAAAGTAGTGGTACAACAGCTGCAACTGCATCTAGATACCTACAAGCTACTTGACCCATTGCAATCTGGCTTCCGTCCCGGACATGGGACGGAAACAGCATTGCTGAAAGTATGGGACGATGTTCTCAAGGCCGCAGAATCTTGTCTCCTGGTTCTGTTGGACCTAAGTGCAGCTTTCGACACTGTAGACCACAATCTGTTACTGACTCGGCTTGCTGAAGTAGCCAGAGTCGCAGAAAGCGATTTATCTTGGTTCTCCTCTTTTTTGGAAAACCGATCGCAAACAGTGAAGTTAGGACCTTTTACGTCTGAAAAACGCACAGTAACATGCGGAGTCCCTCAAGGATCGCCTCTGTCACCAGTGCTGTTTAACATTTATCTTCGTCCTCTTTTTGAGATTATTAGCAGCCAAAAACTGCTCTACCACTCATATGCAGATGATACGCAACTGTATTTCCGTATCTGCAACAGACAGGATCACCACCTCAATCTAGAGACATGTCTCTCTTTGATAGAGGACTGGATGACAAAGAGTTATCTTAAACTCAATGGAGCAAAAACAGAACTTCTCCTGTTTCACGCCAAGCGCAGGAATCAACTTTCAACAGCGTGGACCCCCCCGCCTATTTTGGGCAAAATCATCACCCCTAGCGCCAAAGTCAAAAGCCTAGGGGTCATTTTTGACTCCTTTATGACAATGGACGCTCAAATAGGGTCAGTAGTCAGCGGATCTCACCATCTACTGCGCCTACTACGCAGACTCACTCCGTTCATCCCCAAAGAAGATTTAGCGGTCGTGGTGGGAGCTATTGTAAACTCCAGGCTGGATTATGCAAATGCCCTTTACCTCGGCCTCCCCAAGTACCAAATCGCTCGTCTGCAAGTCGTTCAGAATACGGCCGCCAGACTTGTGACTGGGAAAAAACCCTGGGAATCCATCTCACCTTCACTGAGAGCCCTTCATTGGCTGCCAGTTAAAGACAGAATTGCTTTTAAAGCTCTCTGTCTTACGCATAGATGTGTCCATGGGAATGCCCCCCTTTATTTATGCGAAATAATAAAAGCGCATAATCCCAATCGCGTTTTGCGATCCACGAATCAGAACCTGCTCCAGGTTCCGAAAGCCAACTTCAAGTCCAAAGGAGAAAGAAGATTCGCGATCCAAGGTCCCAGACTATGGAACGCTTTACCAACCAACATCCGGTTGGAGGAGAACCACCTAGCATTCAGGAAAAAGGTCAAGACTTTTCTCTTTTGATATCAAAGGAGACAGGAACAACAAGCGCCCAGAGGCGATTCAGTTCGCATGTGCCGCGCTATACAAGTTTTCATTCATTCATTCATTCATTCATGGATAGGAAGGAATTGAAAAGTGCTAATTGAAGATGGAAGGAATCCACCTTCACTTCCTTTCCATCTGCTGGGTCTGAGCGACTGAATCCATTGAAGGTCACCATGGAAAAGGGCAACAGATGAAGCAGAGTCATAATCTTGAAGCCAGGCTTCAGTAATGGCAAATATAAGGAATGAGAGATAAAAAGGTCATGCACAGATGTGTGCCTGTTACAGATTGTGCGGGCATTCCAGAGGGCGCATGAGATGGGGGGTTGGTTTTTGGAAGCAGGGGGATAGAAATTAAATTGAGTGGATTGTGGCTACTGCCACAGGAGGAATAGTGCCAGATGGGGGGGGGGGTTGCAGTTAGAATGGAGGGCCAGCATTAGGAGAAATGTTCCCAGAGATTAGAAGAACAGAAGAACAGGAGAAGAGGAAGGGTGAGAAAAGTAAGATGGGCGTGGGATGTACAGTATATGAATGCACATATCTCACTGTCCTGATGTTTAGGTAGAGGGATGTGGGTTCAGTATTTGCAGCAGGTGAGGAGTACAGTTGTATGTAGAGGGTTATACCCTGTACACACGGCCGGGATTCCCAAAGGCAAAAGGTCCGTCGGAAATCCAGAGGGGAAAACCGACAACCTGCTCTCTACTTTTTCCCCTGTAAACACGTTCGGATTACCCATCGGGAAAACTCCCATGAGAGCTTTTCCTTGGGAATCCCAACCGTGTGTATGCTCCATCTGTCTTTTCCCCCAAACACGCAAAAACTCTCCTCACAGTTTTCCCGTCAGAAAACCTGGTCGTGTGTACGGGGCATAAGAGTTAGGGTGAGATACATAAGTTGTAGAGTAGAGAAGAGGGATAAAGTAAAGAGGATTTGAGAACAGAGTACGCTAATGGGAGACTAAAGGGTAGAAAAAGCATATGAGTGGGAAAAGAGAGTGGGAATCAGACTTGATTTACAAGTTTACAATGATTTACAAAATATTGATTTTTCTTGCAGTCTTTCCGGATTAAAGCATAGTTTTACTTGTATCTTAATCATTTAGTTAAACTGCTATGTTTAAACTGCTTTAAGGCCCCTTTCACACTGAGGCGGGAGCCGCGTTGGCGGTATAGCGCCGCTAAAAATAGCAGCGCTATACTGTCGGATTTGCAGCGGGATTCGCCCGCTAGCGGTGCGGTATTAACCCCCACTAGCGGCGATAAAGGGTCAATACTGCCCGCAATGCGCCTCTGCAGAGGCGCATTGCAGGCGGTATTGCCGTGGTTTCCCATTGTTTTAAATGGGAAGGAGAGGTGAATGAGCGCTATACACGCCGCTCCTCTCACCACTCCAAAGATGCTGCTGGCAGGAGATTTTATTCTCTCCCGCCAGTGCATTGCCTGGCGGGCTTTCACATTGAGTATGCAGTGCAGGAGTTTTTCAGGCGGTATAGCAGCGCTATTTTTAGCGCTGTACCGCCTGAAAAACTCCTCAGTGTGAAAGGGGTCTTACACTTGTTAAAAAAATTACTTAATCAAAAAAGAAAAAACTTCTTATCTGCAACTTGACTTTTATTGCTGAAGTGAGAGATTTAGACAGTGTATGTATTTCTTCTTTGTAGGGATATGCTATATGTGCCACAGCCACAGCCAATCGCAGGTTTTTTTCCCTCGCGGGGCAGGCTGGGGAGGGTACTTCTAGAGGGATGCCATTTTGGGCGGGGGAGTTTGTGGTTGGATCCGGGTGTGGCACCCACCTTTAGGGTGTGCACACATCACGGGCCCCGGCGATATGGCCTACCAGGCCGGGGCGCACGTGCCACGCATTATCTTTGGTTCCGGGACCATGTTGGCCCAGAGCGACTGAAGCTGCGATGGGACCCAGTGACTTATTGGGTCCCCTACCTCTTAAGAGAAGATCCCAAGCGAGTTGTGCTGTTCTGTGGGGAGTTAGTCTGAGGAGAGCCAGGAGTTAGGTGATCCAATAGGGCCTAGACAATCCATCAGGGATCGAGGTGGCCGGACACTGGGAGTTTGTCTAATGGCAACCTGTCAGTCGTGACAGAAACCAAGAACTACCTGAGGGAGATTCAGGCAACTACTTTAATTGAGAAGGATTCGCTCCATTAAACTGCGTTCCAGAGCAGGGGCCTGTGGCAGAGGTTCCACTCCTATTTCTATTTGAGCCAAGTCTGTGGCAGAGACTTGTTTTCCTTCTCAAGGTTCCGAGTGATATCCTGGCTGCCAGTTCTGTAAGAGAGACTGTCCAGGTACACTACACCCACTCCGGCTGGAGTGGCGACGAAGCAAAGGTATCGTTGAAGCAGGACTGTATGGTTAAGGCCTGAATCTGCAATTCTCCTTTTCACCAATCTTTCTCTGTATACCTCGAGTTAATCGTTTGCCGTGTTTGGCAGAAGAGAATAAAAGCACCGAAAACGACACCCTGCTGTTTGGACATTCCGTCATTGGTCACATCATCATCATACCCCTAGATCAGGGGTGCCCAACCTTTTGAAGAGCAAGGGCCACTTAACTAACGTGGTGACCAGTCGAGGGCCACTGTGACGGACTGGGGCATCACATGAAAGACAAAACAGACACCCCATAGTCCACATTCATTTATTTTTATTTTCTAAGCAAGGGAATGAAATTGCTATTCTACCAACAACCAGTAGATGGCAGAGAAGGTACACAAACAGAGTCTATAAAAGACCACAGGCACCATGTGACTAGGTGAAACTTCTCCAAGCCATAAATGCTGAGTGGTCATCTATCTTCCTGTTTGTGTATTCTTTCCAGGTATGTACTTTAAATCATTCTAATTCTTACTAAACTGTACTAGAAAGATTCCTAAACATCTTGAGCAGATGCAGGAGAAAGTTTTAGTAGATGTTATGCAGTAGTTTTGCTGTAATTAGACTTTCAGAACCACATGTGTTAGAAGCAGTGAAAAAGCGCCAAAATCGTATAACTACTATACTAGTTGGAGCAGATGTTTATTGTAAGCACTAAACTGTTATATACAGGTATATTTCAACCCGTTTTATGCAGAACTTTATATTTTAGAAACCACATGTTAAATCTATATTAGAGGAGTAAGAATCTATTTTACTGCAATGTGCACCATCTAGTGGTCAAAAGAGAGAATTACTTCAGGATATATATTTAGATATAGCAATACAATACAACTCTTATTATGGCACATTTAAAGTATACCAGAGAATTAAGTATCTATAACATGGAATTAAAGGAAAATATATGTTTATTAAAATATAATCATTCATTGTTGTAACTATGTTTTAAAGTATTTCAGACCAATCTGTACTATTGTTATATTAACGGTTATGAACATGTAACTATAAAAAACTGTATATATTGTTATGTAAAGGTGAAACTTCTCCAAGCCATAAATGCTGAGTGGTCATCTATCTTCCTGTTTGTGTATTCTTTCCAGCACCCGCCGAGTTGATCACATGACATCATAGCGTCTACAATTATCAGGTCTCTTAACTAACATTTTGGGACCGGTAACACCACAATGAGCGGAGCGGGTGGATGACAGGTCACGGCTACGCTATGACCCTCCGATCCACCAAGAGGAAAGGGTATGAACTCCCTTCTGTTTTTCAGATAGGAGGTAGGCGGGCGTAAACAGACATCTGTTGCTCTATGGGTGCAGCATAGTGCACCTGTGTCTATCCTGTGGGTTAGCTGAACTTTTCCATAGACTCCACCTGTGGCAAAAGCCGGCGCTGTAGAGGAAGCATCGGCTTATGGGGCTGTGCTTCACAGCCGCTTTCTTCCTCTACCACCAGCTTCCTATCACAACTAGTGATGAGCGGAATACGCCATATTCGATTTTGCGATATTTCGTGAATATTTCGAAGAATATTCGCGAATATTCGTTAATATCGAATATTCGTGATATTTTATAAAAAAAAAAAAAAAAAAAAAAATTGCGAATTTTCGCCAATGCGAATTTTCGCTAATGCGAAATTTCGCGATTTTTTTTCTAATAAAATATCACGAATATTCGATATTTACGAATATTCGGTATATTTTATAAAAAAAAAAAGGGAGATTTCACATATGCGGTCGCGAATATTCGTTAATATCGAATATTCGTGATATTTTATAAAAAAAAAATTGCGAATTTTCGCCAATGCGAAATTTCGCCAATGCAAAATTTCGCGATTTTTTTTATAAAATATCACGAATATTCGATATTTACGAATATTCGTGATATTTTATAAAAAAAAAAATAATTGCGAAATTTCGCATATGCGAAAGCGAAAATGATTGCGAAATTTCGCTGTATTTTTTTTTGGATAAAATATCACGAATATTCGATATTTACGAATATTCGCTATATTTAAAAAAAAAAAAAATTGCGAAATTTCGCTATTGCGAAATTCGCGATTGTGAAATTCGCGATTGCGAAATTGATTGCGATTTATTTGCGAAATTTATTGCGAAATTTGAAAAATGCGAATATTTGAAATAGCGAATATTCGCCGCGATATTCGAGATATTCGCGAATACTCGAATATGCAATATTCGTAGCGAATATTCGCAATGCGAATATTCGTGAGCAACACAGATGCTGTGGTATGGCGGGTCAGCAACCTGCGATCTGGGCTTTCCAACCCACCATTCCAGAGCAGGAGTTCGCGGGCCACATCAGAGGGCTCGGCGGGCCAAATGTGGCCCCCGGGCCACTGGTTGGCCACCCCTGCCCTAGATGCATCACAGAGGTAACACGCCGTCCCAAATCTATCCAGTGGCTCCTGGGGGGGGTAGCGCTATATATATATATATATATATATATATATATATATATATATATATATATATATATATATATATATATATATATATATGTTAATATATTACAAGTTTTTTGCAAACTATACCTTGCTTGGGACATCCATGACAGCTGGGTGAATTCTCTTCATGATGATAAACCACAATTATTTGTGGAATATTTGGGCTTCTGTTTGCCCCCTGTCCCCATTATTGTTTGTGTTGGTCATTGAACCCCTGGTGATATCTTTGAGGCGCAAGGTAAATGTTAAAGGTTTAGAACTTGCGTGTTTATAACTAACCCTTTAATAACTTTGCACAATTTAAAAAAAGAACTAGAATAATTTTAACAAATACATGACATACAACATCCAGCTCCTGGATAACGTTCTTTCTCAAATTAGAATGACTTTTCCTTTTCCCTAGGAATAGATTTCCTGGCCATATTTAGGTGTCTTTATTCCTCTCTTCTATTAAACCCTATATGAGGCCAACTACAATTTGCATATCCTCCGTGAAATGTGCGGAAAATACCAGGGTTGGAACACACAGCATCAGTAAGTAAAGTATATCTTCCCAAGGCCAGGTATATGAGGATGAAGTCCTTGTCCATTGCAATAGATCAACCCTAGTAAATCTGACAATGGAACAGGAAACTTTCAGAAGGAAAACTAAGGATATATTTGATCTGATTTATCTACCTATTTGGTTTTTGTTCAGCCACTAGGTGGCAGCACTACATAACATACAAATGTTTTTTAGTGTCACATATTGTCCTTACTGACATGCTCGTTGCAATAATCAGCTAAGTAGCTGCACTGCTGCATTATACAAAATATTCACAATTCTGTTTTTCATTAGGCCTATATATATATCACTGATTAGTATATAGAAGCAAAGTGACAGCCCCACTGATTGTCTTTTGCTACTACACAATTGTTAGCTAAAACAGAGAATTTCTTTATTCTTTACACAATAGCAGCAGACAAGTCCGTGGCCCTGCATCTCCTGAGCACTATATAGTGGAGCAGTGGCGGTGCGTGTATAGAGGGAGCGCCGGAGCGCCACCCCCTCTGGCTACCGCACACGCCACTGACAATATACATAGATTCATGCATTGCATTGCATGAATCTATGTATTGCCGCCAAATATTCAGATGGCCGGCCCCCTGGTGAGCGCCGGCCATCTGAATAACGGTGGCTGCGGAAGTGCCTATCAGAGTCCTCAGGCTGTAGTCGGCTTCTGGATGCTTACCCTCGGGACGTTCCTTGGATAAGAGTGACAGGCGTCTCAGCCAATCAGGTTCGCTGGTTCTGGTTACCGGTAACCTAATTAGCTAAAGCATCAACGAGGGTGGGAGAACACATCGAGGGACGGAAGAAGCACGGCTGACCCCAGAATGATAAGTACCAGGCGGGGGGGGGGGGGGCATTTTATGGGGCACAATGTCTACAATTGCTGGGCACAGTGGTGACAATTGATGGGCAAAATGGCTACAATTGCTGGGCACAGGGGTGACGATTGATGGGCACAATGGCTACAATTGCTGGGCACAGTGGTGACAATTGATGGGCACAATGGCTACAATTGCTGGGCACAGTGGTGACAATTGATGGGCACAAGGGCTACAATTTCTCGGCACAGTGGTGACAATTGCTGGGCAGAGTGGTGACAATTGCTGGGCACAGTGGTGACGATTGCTGGGCACAGTGGTGACGATTGCTGGGCACAGTGGTGACGATTGCTGGGCACAGTGGTGACGATTGATGGCACAGTGGTGACAATTGATGGCACAGTGGCTGAGTTTGATGACATGGCAAAGTGGTGACAATTGATGGCACAGTGGTGACAATTGATGGCACAGTGGCGACAATTTATGGCACAGTGGCTGCGTTTGATGGCATGGCACAGTGGTGACAATTGATGGGTACAGTGGCTGCATTTGATGGGCGCAGTGGCTGCGGTTGATGGCATGGCACAGTGGTGACAATTGATGGGTACAGTGGCTGTGCTTGATGGCATGGCACAGTGGTGACAATTGATGGGCACTGTGGCTGCGTTTGATGGGCACTGTGGCTGCGTTTGATGGGCACAGTGGCTGCATTTGATGGGCACAGTAGCTGCGTTTGATGGGCATAGTGAGGCTGCAATTGTTTTTTTTTAAAGAATAAGAGTTTAAAGAATTATTCTGACAGGATCCTGCAAAGCATTTGCGCCAGATCAGTGAATCCAGACTGCAATGTCAGGCTCCCTCCAGATTTCTGCATGTACCATTGTATGGGCTTCCAGTTAGAAAATGAGGCGATTATATATATATATATATATATCTATATATATATATATAGATATCTATATATATATATAGATATATATATATATATAGATATAGATATATAGATATATATAGATATATATATATTTTGCAGCTTTCCAATTCATAGATGCTGTGGCTACATTGATTTTTTTTTCACTTGGTAATCTGGTCAGAAAGTCTGTTATTTCTTGATGTTCCTTTAACTGACCAAGCAATCCAACAAGAGTGGCAGTTAGACCCCATTTCACACTGAGCCGCCTATAGCGTCAGCGGTAGAATGACGCTATTTTTGCCGCCGACGCTATAGGCGGATTGGCGGGGGGAAATTGGGCCGCTAGCGGGGCACATTTAACCCCCGCTAGCAGCCGAGAAAGGGTTAAAACAGCGCATTGCGAGCGGTATACCCGCTCTGTCCCATTGATTTTCTTTTTTTCTTTATCTGTTGTAAAATAAAGATAAATAAAATAAAGATAGATACTGGAAAAATCCTATTTGTGTGGCATGGGTGTTATAATCTGAAGCTAAACTAAAGGCTTATTCTCCCAGGCATGTCAGCCAGAACTCACCTTATATAACAAAACTGATGTCATTTCTATTTCTGAACTAACTCCCATGGTGAAGACGGAATGTTTATTGTTGGAAAGGGAAAGCAGTAAGAATGTGCTTGTGTTAGCAGACCTGTACTGTGAGCCGAGACGCTGCTTGTCAGCGCCACCTTGTGGAGAGTGTTCAGACTGAACAGAACAAGACTATTATACAAACTGCCTTTACTCTACATGCACCCTCTATTCACCTTTGTACAATTTGTGTTCATTATATAGCTCTTTGTACTATGCTTGCATTATAGAGCTTGCAAGCATTTTTAATCACTAATTGAATTTAAAATGCTATTTTACAATGTACTCCCTTTTAATAAATGTTCCCATGGAATGTTTACATGATGGAATGAATAACGATGTAAATGTTTTATTAGTGATATTTTTAGTGATAGATGATGCATGATGGCCTAAGTGAGCCCCTGGCTTCTTATATGTCTCAGATACTGTAGTGCACCAATAAGGAACCGCAAGTATACTGGGATTCCCCCACCCTGCACAGCCAAGCGCACCAAATTTACACAGGCGCTCTTGAGTCAGAGAACAGTACATGACTTTGTTTTTATTTGTTTTATTGAGGGTGATAACTTGGATAGGGATTGGAGGTTATGGGATGCCCATTTGACTTCAACAGCAACTTCAGGGACAATTTTCCCAATACAGCTCCACTTCTCCACTCTAGCACATATATGCTTGCAGAACCTAGCTGGACACTGTGAATACCTGACAGTCACTCAGTCAGATGAGAGCAATATCCCATTACAGGCAGGAACCCAAGGCCCCTTAGTTGTGTAGCAGAATTTCAGTGTTCAGCTTGCATTGCTCTGGTGGCTACTGACCCCAGCACTACCTCTTCAGGCACTGCCAACCCATCTAGCTGCCCCTTTCACTAGCCCTCCAGGCTAGTCCTCCAGACTGACAGTCCCCAGTCCACCCAGCTGACTCTCAGAGATCCCCCAGACATGCTGACCTGCTACCACTGTCCTCTCTATTTGCTCCTGTGCCTCCAGGAAGGGCTTCCTCCATGTGTTTTGGTAGGAAATTTTCAGCACCCAAGCCCCTGTCCCGATGTCACCATCCCCCCAGACTAGTTGGCACCCTCAAGGGCAACCGACCACCTTCTCAGCACTCCATCTCTATCTTTCATCCGACTGCCCCTCGCTGGCATGACTCATGTCTATTTATGAGGTGACCGGTCCCCTACCAGCCCTTTATTGGGGATTGGCTGAGGCCCTCATAAATATTCCAAGCAACTCCTCCTAACTTCCACTCACTATGTCCTGAACATTTTCTAATGTCCCAGAGAACAGGGGGAGGTACTAGAGGAGCTGCTAGGACGAGTCACCCAGCCCTGAGACTCTAAACCCTGACCAAGATTCATAGCTCAGGCTTAGCCCTAAGCTAAAACGAATCTTTACCTACACTGACAAACCTATCTACATCTAGCAGACTAGAGTGTGCTACGATACTCCAACCATAATTCCAACCATAATCCCCTTCCACTCCTCCCAACAAGTTCAGCCAGAAAGGTGAAATACTAATACCTTCTTTCCAATATCTACAATGTGCAACATTTGGGAGTGAAATGTCCTGGCTGGGTCTTTTTGCTACTGCACATGCACACCGTAGTACAGTGACAATCTCAGGAGCAGGGAAGGAGGTAAGTATTTCACCTTTCTGGTTGCAATCCAGGGGGTTAATAAAGGATAACCAAATTAATGTAAAGTTGTCTTTTAAATCTCACTAAAGATCTCATTACAAGTTGATTGTACAGTAACTGTTCATCTTAACAAAGGATATAAACAATGTATCAGTGGGTGTATTTACCCCCGTTTCTACATTTTTAATGGGAAAATTGGCAGCCTGTTATTTACTAAGTGATGTTAATAAACAGCACTGTACAAATAGCCGCTGGGCGGCCATCCGGCCCTCTAAATATTGCGTACTGAGTCGTCATTAGATGGTTTAGTACATAGAAACACTGTACCCATCCAAGGGGCTCTATACCTTGGGGGTCGCTGGCCATGGTAACAATCACTTTCTATTGTTTACATGGTTGATCTCTCCCCTTCCTCCTACAAAAGATCAAGGAGAAAGAGATCATAGTCATTTCTGAATGGGGATACAATGAATGTATCAGCGGCAGCATCTGTACCATTCATTTAGATTCAATGACCATTTCTTTTTTTTTTCTTTTTTTTTTTTAAAGTGTATTTTTGTGCGTGAACTCGAGAGAGAGGAGCCGGACTGCAGGAGTTGGGAGTAGGCAGACCCTCCCCCCGGAGGCAATCGCCATCCTTCTCCATGCCCCTGGTGGCAATGGCGGGTGTGAAGGGGGGCCTCCCACTCACCCCGCCCTACCTGCTCCTCTTGGGAGCCCAACTGGGGCCCAATGGGGCAGAGGGACTCCCCCTATGAGGGAGTGAGGGGGCCTAGCCCACCCAGCCAGCCCCGTAGGTCCTTCGCCTCTCTTTATTTTAGGAGACCGCATGGCCATTAAACCAATTTCGTGTGCGTGCAAGTGTGGTGTTTTTTGTGGGGGGGGGGGGGGGTGGGCGTACTAAGCACAGGCGTACCTTGCATAGCACACCCACCGGGAGCCGGGCTGAGACCACCAAACTTAATTCACATGTAGCCGAGACCGGGATCCGAACCCTTGGCTGCAGAGGTGAATGGCTTGTCAGCGCAGTGCCAATCACGTTGAGCCACCACAGCTCCCCCAATGACCATTTTTTAACCCTTTCACCACCCCCCTCTCCTGCATATCTGATCCAGAAGCGATCTCTGTATATAACCTATATATTAACTCTTCACATGCCTTATCATGCACGTTAACCACTTCTGACCGGCCCCACGTCCAAAGACGTCATTTTTTTGAAGATGGATATCTCGGTAACGGCAGCAGCTGCTGCCACAACCGAGATATCCATCTCTTCGTGGGGCGGACCTGTTAACGATAACGGCGGTCATCGCGGCGGATTCATCGCGAGATCGCCGTTACCGGCGGCGGGAGAGGGTGACCCCCCTCCCGCCGCTCTCCCGCACCCTCCGCCGCTTACCGTAGCCGTCGGTAGCGGCGGAGGCGATCGGGTCCTCTTGCTGGCTGTCCTGGGATGCGACTGAGGGAAAAAATGTCCCTCAGCCGTCCCCATACCTCTGCTGGGCGGAAGTGATGTCAAAACGTCATTTCCGCCCAGCGTCTTAAAGAGACATTTAATTTGTTTACATTTTGACTTTTTTTTTTTTTTTTTCTTTTTTTTTTTTGCATTTAAGCCTGAATATGAGATGTGAGGTCTTTTTGACCCCAGATCTCATATATAAGAGGACCTGTCTTGCTTTTTTCTATTACAAGGGATGTTTACATTCCTTGTAATAGGAATAAAAGTGATATTTTTTTTTTTTTTTTTCAGTGTTAAAAATTATAAAATAAATAAAAATAAAAACGAAAACCAAAAAGCGCCCGCATATGAAAACGGTGTTCAAACCACACAAGTGAGGTATCGCCGCGATCGTTAGAGCAAGAGCAATAATTCTAGCCCTAGACCTCCTCTGCATCTCAAAAAATGCAACCTGTAGAATTTTTTAAACGTCGCCTATCGAGATTTTTAAGGGTAAAAGTTTGACGCCATGCCACGACCGGGCGCAATTTTAAAGCGTGACATGTTGGGTATCATTTTACTCGGCGTAACATTATCTTTCACAATATATAAAGAAATTTGGCCAAATTTATTGTTGTCTTATTTTTTAATTCAAGAAAGTGAATTTTTTCCAAAAAAAGTGCGCTTGTAAGACCGCTGCGCAAATACGGTGTGAGAAAAAGTATTGCAATGACCGCCATTTTATTCTCTAGGGTGTTAGAAAAAAAAATATATAATGTTTGAGGGTTTTAAATAATTTTCTAGCAAAAAAAACTGTTTTAGTCTCGTAAGCACCGAATCTGAAAAACAGGCTCGGGGCTGAAGTGGTTAACCTAGTCACCTCCATCTTTTCACTGTATGTGACCTGTATATTTAGCCCTGCACCTCTTCCTTCCCCTGTGTGTCACCTGTACAATAATGATGTATCCAGTAGTGTTGCTCACGAATATTCGCATTGCGAATATTCGCTACGAATATTGCATATTCGAGTATTCGCGAATAACTCGAATATTGCGGCAAATATTCGCTATGGCGAATATTCGTATTTTTTCAAATTTATTTGTAAAACAGATCACATTTTAGTGATCTCCATCGACGTCTAAAAGCATTGCTGGTATGATTAGAGAGAGACCCTGGGCCGAGTAGCTGATGCGATTCTTTTATGTTGCCGTAAATTCGCATTGCGAATTTTCGGCAACATAAAAGAATCGCATCAGCTACTCTGCCCTTCTTTTGCATCAGAGCCAATCAGAATAACTCGAATATTCGGCAAAAGGAATATTGCGCGATATTCCTTTTGCCGAATATTCAAGTTATTCTGATTGGCTCTGATGCAAAAGAAGGGCGGAGAAGATAATCGCGCAATATTCCTTTTGCCGAATATTCGAGTTATTCTGATTGGCTCTGATGCGCCCTTCTTTTGCATCAGAGCCAATCAGAATAACTCGAATATTCGGCAAACGGAATATTGCGCGATTATCTTCTCCGCCCTTCTTTTGCATCAGAGCCAATCAGAATAACTCGAATATTCGGCAAAAGGAATATTGCACGATATTCCTTTTGCCAAATATTCGAGTTATTCTGATTGGCTCTGATGCAAAAGAAGGGCGGAGAAGATAATCACGCAATAGGAATATTGCGAGATTATCTTCTCCGCCCTTCTTTTGCCCCTTTATTCTCCTTTCTTTTAAGTAGAGTTAGTGTAGAGTTAGTATTTAGTGCATATTAGTTTAGTAATACAGGAAATGATCTCCGTTTATGAGAATTTTGCAATCATTTTCGCATTAGCGAAATTTTGCAAAATTTTTTTTGGATAAAATATCACGAATATTCGATATTAGCGAATATTCGCGAATATTCTTCTATATATTCGCGCAATATCGCGAAATCGAATATGGCGTATTCCGCTCAACACTAGTATCCAGCTATATACAGTCGCTGTGTATCTCAGCCTGTCGTTGATCTTGACAAGTTATTGGCAGTAGGCTGTACTTTGCCCAAAAATGTCAGATGTACGTGCCACACCACCCATGTTCATTAGAAGAGTTTATAGTCTAGTCTAGAGTAAGCAATCCAGGGTATTTGGGCATATCCTGAACTAGAGTTAGGCCTCGTACACACGATCGAATTTGTCCGCTGAAAACGGTCTGTTGGACCGTTTCAGCAGACATCTCCGATCGTGTGTATGGGCTAGCGGACATATTTGTCCACCCGACAGATTTCAAAGCATGCTTTGAAATCTATCCGGTGGGAATCTGTCCGCCCGACATGTCTGCTGGTTAGTACACTTACCAGCAGACATGTCGTCCCGCTCCGCCGCCGCACCGCCGCCGAATGGATTCGGCGCATGCGCGGAAGTGTTTTACTTCCTGGTGCAGTGACGTGGCGGCGTTAACGTCACCGCCACGTCACCGACACGTCAGCGCGCTCTCTGCTGGCGGGGATTTTGGTTTGCTCGTGTGTACACGCGAGCAAACCAAAATCCCAGCAGACAGATTTGTTCAAATCTGTCGGACGGACAGATTTGAACAAATCTGTCCGCTCGTGTGTATGGGGCCTAAGAAATCCAGGGTATTTGAAGATCAGTATAAATAGCGCTACAAATGGGTAAATAATTTTTAACCCGTATATGCTCATCTACTACTTGGGGGGAAAATGGGAAGTCCTCTGGTTAACCTTATAACCCTTTAATAAAAACAACACCTTTCAGAAAATCTGCTAGGCAGAATGAAATCACTGCAAATCACTTGGAGTTAGGTTACTTGCTTTATCATACTGATCTCCCTATATAATACAATTTGAAAAACAAAATGTAAACAAGCTTGAATGTATCAAGAGCAAAAATTGGCCTAAGGCTTCCTTCTGACATTTACTCCTTTGTGCACTAGGTGGCAGCATTGCAATACACACCACTGGTCTAGACAGCTGTTTCTTCTGCACTGAATGGTTAAACATACCCCCCACATCATCAATAAATGTGAAGAAATTAAATGTTAAGAGAAAACAAATGGAGTGATTTGCAAATGATTTATACATTTATGGAGGTGAAGTGAAGGGATTAAAAAGAACCACAATATATTTTAACGCATCGTGTTTTTTAAGTATATAAAGAGCATAACATACGGCCAGGGCAAATTATAAGTAGTTTGTATATAATACACAAAATGTTTAGAAGCCTTCAGTGACATGTGTAGCACTTATTTTTACTAGTGCATAGCTGGACATAAATCTGTGTGGCTTGTATTTACAGTATGAAATGTTTTGCCTACAGCAAGCAGTGAAGCATTTGCTCATGTTGGAAATACCGGTAATCAGCCTTATGTGGCCTGTACATACCCTTGATGCCTGACACAGAAAATGTTGGTAAATACAATAGGAATTTGTCCTCTTCCCCCAGAGACGCACAGACTTTCCACCCCAAGACCAGACCCTCCCCACCTATAGGTAAGACTGCATCAAGGGATGGGGGTGGAGAGAGGGACCAAAGAGCAACTAGAGGTATTATCGGGACTACTGCTAATGTTTGGCGAGAACGGCCTGGAAGACCCATCCCACAGGAGAGGACCAGAAGGTTGATTTGTTATCGTTGCCGGGAAGAGGGACATGTAGCAGCAGTTTGCCCAGCGGTTGATGAACCCATGCAGTGTGACTTTCTGACAGAGAGACGACAGTCCCTTTTTGCAACCACATGCACTGCAGTAAAGGGGGATGAGAAACCTTTATGTAGAATGTGTTTAGATGGTAAAGATGTTGTGGTATTGTTGGAATTAGGTAGAATGGTCACCTTAGTGAAAAGTGATCTAGTGGTGGGAAAAACCTTACATCCTAGGAAAATGGCTGTAGTTTGTGTACATGGGGACACTCGAGAATATCCGGTGACTACGGTTTCGTTTGAAACCTCCCTCGGTAACTTGTGTCACCAAGTGGGTTTAGTTCCCAAACTGCCACATGACGCCATTGTGGGAAGGGATTTCCCAAAGTTCTGGGAACTCTGGGATTGCCCAGATTCCCCAGTAAGTGGTTCTTCTGAGCCTGAAACATCTACTCCAGAATTCTCTAACTGTGAGGATTCTCCTGAGTTTCCGTTCTCAGTCTTAGCAGGGGAAACACCAGTCCCTAGGGAGGAGCCTGCTACCTCAGAAGAGGAACAGCGGCCGATAGGGTTTGATGACCATGAGGTGCACAGAGAAAATGTTATCACTGAACAATTGAGGGACCCCACATAGCTCTGACGAG
The DNA here is from genome assembly GCA_029574335.1 of Rana kukunoris. Lineage (NCBI taxonomy): Eukaryota > Metazoa > Chordata > Amphibia > Anura > Ranidae > Rana > Rana kukunoris. Next base: position 140,416,523 of record CM056052.1, read on the forward strand.
AGGGTTGCCCTCCATTACTTCATTATTGAAAGGGACCTGTTATACCGAGTGTCACAGAGGATAGAGGACACCATTGAGCAACTGGTAGTGCCTAAACTGTACCGCAAGATGGTTTTGGAACTGGCCCATGGGCACATACTTGGGGGACATTTGAGAGCAGAAAAAACCTGGGAGAGAATCCCCAGAGGTTTTATTGGCCTGGGATCACTAAGGAAGTGGAAGTGTACTGCTCTTCCTGTCCAGTGTGTCAGATTACTGCACCCATGCCACATTTCCGCAGTCCGTTGGTACCCCTGCCCATTATTGAGGTCCATTTTGAGAGGATCGCCATGGATTTGGTTGGCCCCCTACTGAAGTCCACTAGAGGGCCCCAGCACATCTTGGTAATAATGGACTATGCCACCCGTTACTCAGAAGCGATTCCTATCCGAAACACCTCTGCTAAAACCATTGCCAAAGAGTTATTTCAGGTTTTCAGCCGTGTGGGTCTTCCTAAGGAAGTCCTAACTGACCAGGGCACCCCATTTATGTCTAGGGTTACCAGAGAACTTTGTAAACTCCTGAAAGTGACCCAATTACGTACATCAGTATATCACCCTCAAACAGACGGGTTAGTGGAAAGGTTTAATAAAACCTTAAAACAAATGTTGAGGAAGGTGGTGGATAAAGACGGAAAGAATTGGGATTATCTGCTCCCTTATCTGATGTGTACCATAAGAGAGGTTCCCCAATCGTCCACAGGGTTCTCTCCGTTTGAGCTACTGTATGGGAGGCCCCCCCGGGGCCTACTGGACATTGCCAGGGAAACATGGGAGAGTGAGAGTTCCCCTCATCGAAGTGTGATTGAACATGTGGCAGAAATGCAAGATAGAATTGCCCAAGTGATGCAGATTGTGAAAGTACATTTAGCCCAAGCCCAGTTGGATCAACATAGGATTTACATTGTGGGGCCCAGGTCCGTTCCTTTGCACCTGGTGATAGGGTGTTGGTGCTGGTCCCCACGGTCGAAAGTAAATTCCTAGCCAAATGGCAGGGTCCCTATAAAGTGTTGGAAAAAATGGGGGTGGTGAATTATAAAATTAGCCAACCGGGAAGATGAAAACCTGAGCAGCTCTATCACGTGTTGAAACCATGGAAGGATAGAGAGTCCTTGGTCGCTAAGACTACCCAATTTTCTGCTCCGTTTAACCTGGCTGTCCCTGAAGTTGGGATAGCGCAGAGGCTCTGTCCAAAACTCAGCAACAGGAGGCTAAAGAATTTGTGCTCCGTAATAGGGAGAAGTTTTCAGACTTGCCAGGTTGGGTCTCCGGATTTGAACATGACATTATCACCACACCAGGGGATAAGGTCAAATTGAAGCCTTATAGAATTCCAGAAGCCCGGCGAGAGGCAATTCGCCAGGAAGTAAAAAAAATGCTTGAGCTGGGGGTGATAGAAGAGTCAAATAGTGATTGGTCCAGTCCCATTGTCTTAGTACCCAAACCAGATAAAGGTTGGCGGTTTTGTAATGACTTTCGCTGCCTGAATAAAATCACTAAGTTTGACACCTATCCTACGCCCCGCATAGATGAACTGATTGATCGCCTAGGCACTGCCCGGTACATGACGATGTTAGACCTGACTAAGGGTTGTTGGCAAATTCCTCTCTCGGAGTCGGCCAGGGAAAAAACAGCATTTGTAACTCCAGAAGGATCATTCCAATATGGGAGGATGCCTTTTGGGTTACAGAATGCTTCCGCCACATTTCAACGCACCATGGATAAGACCCTTCGGCCTCATCGAGCCTATGCTGCTGTATACCTCGATAACGTTGTCATCCACAGTGAGGATTGGAACTCACACTTACCAAAAGTTCAGTCTGTGTTGGATTCCATCTGGAAAGCCGGGTTTACAGCCAATCCAAAAAAATGTACCCTTGGGCTAGAAGAGGCAATTCAGGATTGGCCACGTCCCACCAACAAGAAACAGGTTTGTGCATTTTTGGGGATCGCAGGTTATTATCGCCGCTTTATCCCCCATTTTGCCTCACAGGCTGCTCCCCTGACCAATTTGACCAAAGGGAAGGAGTCTGTCATGACCAAATGGACTCCAGGAGCAGAAACAGCTTTTCAGGCTTTAAAACAGGCCTTATGTAGTCAGCCAGTTTTAAATTCGCCTGATTTTTTACGGGACTTTGTTGTTCAGACAGATGTGTCAAATGTGGGGTCAGGAGCTGTACTGTCCCAGATTATCAAGGGGGAGGAACACCCTGTTATTTACCTCAGCCGAAAGTTGAAGGCCCATGAGGAGAATTATGCCACCATTGAGAAAGTGTGTTTGGCGGTGAGGCTTTGGATTCTTTCCGGTACTACCTCGTGGGTAGACAGTTTGAACTGGTGATGGATCATGCCCTATTGAAGTGGATGGCACAGAACAAGGAGACCAATAGGAGAATAAATAGGTGGTTTCTGGCCCTTCAGGAATTTCGTTTTGTGGTAACGCATCGCCCGGTGTTAAAATGGGGAATGCAGATGGTTTGTCCCGAGTGCAATGCTGCCTGGCAACCTGTGTCCCAACCCTAGGGTTGAAACAAGAGGGGGGGTATGTGACAGGAAGTCAGGTAAATCTGTGGATGTTGTCACAGACGGGAGATACACTTCTGCCTTGTTTAGACAGTTCACCAATTACTATCAGGTGTTCGCTGCAGAGGTAGCCAGAAAGGTTTAAGGACGTTGGATAGCTTTAGCTGTTCAGAATGAGGCAATTAAGGCCTCTAAAAGTTATCCAGAGGATTACTACTGATTGCTGCATCCTGAGGCTTTTTGAGTTGGAGAGCAGTGAGCTGAGAAAGACTTCTGAAGGTGAGGTGGTGTTGATTTTTCTGTGTGATAAAAATCAAAAAGACTATTGTTTTCTGCTGTATGACCAGCAGTGTCTGCCCAGCAGTAGGTTGTGCCAGACTCCATAGGTAGGTTCCTGTGTTGTGAAGGTAGACGCCCCAAGTGGCCAGAGTTTATTTTATGTTTTGTTTTGTTTATGCTGTTTGGATCCTTGCACTTGTTTCCAGCAATATGGAAGAATAAACCATAACCTTTGTTTTCATCCTTGGCTACCACTCTGTATAGTTCAGTGTGTAGTGAACCCACCCAGGGGGTCACACACACCCGCTACAGAGCTAACCCCTTACAATATATATATACAGTATAATCTCACAAAAGTGAGTACACCCCTCACATCTTTGTAAATAATTTATTATATCTTTTCACGTGACAACACTGGAATTACACTTTACATTGTAGCAAAGTAGTGAGTGTACAGCTTGTATAACAGTGTAAATTTGCTGTCCCCTCAAAATAACTCAACACACAGCCATTAGTGTGTAAACCTCTGGCAACACAAGTGAGTGAAAATGTCCAAATTGGGTCCAAAGTGTCAATATTTTGTGTGGCCACCATTATCTTCCAGCACTGCCTTAAACCTCTTGGGCATGGAGTTCACCAGAGCCTCACAGGTTGCCACTGGAGTCCTCTTCGACTCCTCCATGATGACATCACAGAGCTGGTGGATGTTAGAGACCTTGCACTCCTCTACCTTCCATTTAAGAAAGCCTTACAGATGCTCAATAGGGTTTAGGTCTGGAGACATGCTTGGCCAGTCCATCACCTTTACCCTCAGCTTCTTTAGCAAGGCAGAGGTTGGAGGTGTGTTTGGCGTTGTAGTAATGTTGAAATACTGCCCTGCGGCCCAGTCTCCAAAGGGAGGCGATCATGCTCTGCTTCAGTATGTCACAGTACATGTTGGCATTCATGGTTCCCTCAATGAACTGTAGCTCCCCAGTGTTAAATCAGGTTAGGGAGTCTCAAAACAAGACATTAAGATGAGATAGTAGATCCAAATCTTTGTAAAAGGATATTAGGTGCTTTATTCATACACTGCAGTGGAGAGACACAACACAGATATCTAGCTCTACTGGGCCGAAAGGAGAAGGAAGTGACTCTGACTTTCAAACATCAAGTTTAATAATATATACTTATCAATATGCACAATATCTAGGCGTGTTAGAGGTGTGATAGTTTAGTCCAATCAGCATTCATAACTTTTTAGTAGCAAGGGAACAGGTAAGTAGGTGGTTACATCATGTGACTGGTTGTGGGATGAAAGCCTTTTTTGAGCAGCCTTTGAGTCCTTATCAGTAGTCTGTGTCATCACAGGCGTTCCTTAGTTTAATTTCTCTGGAAACAAGCCACCTAAGAAGGGAAAAATCAAACCATATTATAAATTCTTAAGGTGACAGTCTCTTTCTCTCTCTCTCTCTCTCTCTCTCTCTCTCTCTTTATATATATATATATATATATATATATATATATATATATATATATATATTTGGGAATTATAGCTCCGCGGGACTAAGTGCATAAACCGTTTAAAGAAAAAGGCTTTTATTTACAAACAAACCAAAAATAAGGCTTCACTCAGCACGCAGGGAAAACTATAAAACAAAGTCCACTTAGCTTCAGCATTAAATAAAGTCTGCTTGTCTTCAGCACAAAAATAAGTTAAAGAAAAAGCACATACAGTTTGTTTGTAGATGGGTCTTCGCCCCAGGCCTTCAAAAGTCCTTGCTGTATCCATAAGGCCTCGTACACACGAGGCAATCTATTTGTTCAAATCGGTCGGACCGACCGATTTGAACAAATCTGTCTGATAGGACACGCGAGCAAACCAAAATCCCCGCCAGCAGACGGCACGCTGACGTGTCGGTGACGTGGCGGTGACGTTGACGCCGCCACGTCACCGCACCAGGAAGTAAAACACTTCCGCGCATGCGCCGAATCCATTCGGCGGCGGTGTGGGACGACATGTCTGCTGGTAAGTGTACTAACCAGCAGACATGTCGGGCGGACGGATTCCCACCCGATAGATTTCAAAGCATGCTTTGAAATCTGTCGGGTGGCCAAATCCGTCGGCTCGGCCGTACACACGATCGAATCTGTCTGCTAGGACGGTCTAGCAGACCGTTTCCAGCAGACAGATTTGATCGTGTGTACGAGGCCTAACAGCTCCCAGCAGACAAACAGGTCATCTCCACAGGTGCAATCCCCACACTCCTCCTCTTTACACCTCCAGCACCACTTCCTTTTTTATGAGCTGTTCTCTGGAGGTGTTAACCCCCTGTATGCTGACTCCCAGTGGTCAGGGGCGGAGGCTTCCCCCCCTCCCCGAATAGCAATTTAGAGCCTCCGAAATTCCGGGCCTCAGTCCTCTCTGGATTAACTCTTTCCCCGGGAATCCCTCACCCATTTTGGGTGACCCCCTGAACACTTTTACAGCTCTCTTTAAAGGGACCACAACCCAAATACTGGTGCTGTATAGATAGCACCCATCCAGGACCCAACCTTAGCGTCCTGTACAATATATATATATATATTTCAACATTATTAGACCCCTATAATTCTACTCACCAGTGCCGACAGCACTCATGCAGCACCAAACCCATGACACTCCCACCACCATGCTAGACTGTAGGCAAGACCCGCTTGTCTTTGTACTCCTCACCTGATTGTCTCCACAGACGATTAACACCATATGAACCAAATAAGTTTATCTTGGTCTCATCAGACCACAGGACATGGTTCCAGTAGCCCATGTCCTTTGTCTGCTTGTCTTCAGAAAATTGTTTGCGGCTTTCTTGTGCATCATCTTTAGAAGAGGCTTCCTTCTGGGATGACAGCCATGCAGACCAATTTAATGTGACTTATAGTCTGAGCGCTGACAGGCTTACCCACCACCCCAAGAACCTCTGCAACAATGCTAACAGCACTCAGAGGTCTATTTCCCAAAGAGAACCACTGGATATGAAGCTGAGCATGTGCACTCAACTCCTTTGGTTGACCATGGCGTGGCCTGTTCTAAAGTGGAACCTGTCCTGTTAAACTGCTGCATGGTCTTGGCCACCATGCTGCAGCTCAGTTTCAAGGTCTTGGCAATCTTCTTATAACCTAGGCCATCTTTATGTAGAGCAACAATTCATTTTTTTCAGATCCTCAGAGAGTTCTTTGCCATGAGGTGCCATGTTGAACTTCCAGTGACCAATATGAGAGAGTGAGAGCGATAAGACCAAATTTAACACACCTGCTCCCCTTTCACACCTGAGACCCTGTAACACGAAAGAGTCACATGACACTGGGAGGGAAAATAGCTAATTGGTCCCAATTTGGACATTTTCTCTTAGGTGTGTACTCACATATGTTGCCAGCAGTTTAGAAATGAATGGCTGTGTGTTGAGTTATTTTGAGGGGACAGCAAATTTACACTGTTATACAAGCTGTACACTCACTACTTCACATTGTAGCAAAGTGTAATTTCTTCCGTGTTGTCATGTGAAAATTAAATTAAAAAAAAAAAAAAAAATGAGAGGGGTGTACTCACTTTTGTGAGATACTATATACAATTGCATTCTTTGTCCTTTATGGTGCTGGAACAGTTACAGAACTGTGTGATTTTCTAGTGTCTGTGTCATGTTGTGGACAAAGTACAGTAAGGTTTCATTTTAATATCAGAATCCAGCAGAAGACAAATTATTTCAGTCAAAAACTGCTTAGCGTTCCTACACATTAGGAGTAAAGCAAGGACACAGCTTCCTAGCTGAATGTAACTTACTTATTTTTAGTCGTCTATTACTGCTGCACGGTTGCTGAAGTCAAGGTTCCCACGCCTATTGTTCACAACATGATACTGCCATTTGATTGTATGTGTCGCACACGGGGCAGAACAGTGCAGTAATTAGGAATCATTATGTAGATGGAGCACAAATAAGTCTGCTTTGTTACTTTCTATCACATTTCACTTATACTTCTGTTCTTTGATCAGCATGTACTGTAGATTGTGGAAGCACACAAAGATGGTGAACACACTCTCACATAAACACATTCATATGGGAAATGAGAACGTCTCTATGTAATGCTGAGCCTTTACTTTCATGTGTTTTATATAATGTGTTTAACCATTTGCCGACCTCTGCACGAACATTTACGTTGGCAGAATGGCACGGCTGCACAAAAGGACATACCTGTACGTCCCTTTGAATTTTGCCCCTGCCGCGAGCTCTGTGACCATGCCCACGGGACCCGCTGACTCAATGTCCGCCGGTGTCCCGCGATAATGTCACGGAGCTGCAGAACAAGGGGATACCAGTTTAAACAAGGCATTTCCCTGTTCTGCCTTGTGACAAGACACTGATCTACTGCTCCCTGTCACTGATCTACTGCTCCCTGTCATTGGGAGCAGTGATCAATGTCGTGTCACAGGTAGCCCAGCCCCCTCCCAGTTAGAATCACTCCCTAGGACACACTTAACCCCTTCCTCGCCCCCTAGTGGTTAACCCCTTCCGTGCCAGTGTCATTTACACAGTAATCGGTGCATTTTTATAGCACTGATCGCTGTATAAATGACAATGATCCCAAAATAGCGCTAAAAGTGTCCGATGTGTCCGCCATAATGTTGCAGTCACGATAAAAATCGCATATGGCCGCCATAACTAGTAAAAAAAAAATTATAATAAAAATGCCATAAAACTATACACTATTATTTTGTAGATGATATAACTTTTGCACAAACTAATCAATATACTCTTATGCCGCGTACACACGGTCGTTTTTTGCGATGAAAAAAAACGACGTTTTCAATCATGAAAAAAACGACGTTTTTCAAACTTCATTTTCCAAAACGACGTTGCATACACACCATCGTTTTTCTACAAAGCTCTAGCAAAGCGTTGTGACGTACACCACGTTCGACGGCACTCTTTTCCATTGAAGCTCCGTCTCATAACTTCTGAGCATGCGCGGGTTTAAAAACGTAGTTTTCAACGTTGTTTTGCCCACACACCATCACTTTTTATGACACAAAAAACGACGTTTTGAAAAACGACACAAAAAATTCAAGCATGTTGGAATTTTTTTTTTGTTTTGCCCACACACGATCAATTAAAATGACGTTTTAAAAAACAACGTTTTTTTTCATCGCAAAAAACGACCGTGTGTACGCGGCATCATTGTGATTTTTTTTTTAACCAAAAATATGAATCGGCCTAAACTGTGTATATATATTTTTGGGGACATTTATTATAGAAAAAAGTAAAACATATTGCTTTTTCTTCAAAATTGTGGCTCTTTTTTTGTTTATAGCGCAAAAAATTAAAGGCAGCAGAGGTGATCAAATACCACCAAAAGAAAGCTCTATTTGTGGTGAAAAAAAGGACGTCATTTGTCAGTTAAAGCGACACAGACGCAAATAATGGCCTGGTCATTGGGCAGCCAAATCCTCCGGGACTGAAGTTGTTAAACTTCATTATACAGTATATATGAAGCAAAATTTATACTTCTTATGTCCAGTGGTTAGATGTTGTGCCAGAAATACAATAGGACATTTCTTATAAACAGTATTCCTCATAATTATGTATTTTCATTTCTATTTTAAGCCAGTAGTGTAGCTATGGATCTATACTCCCCTTTTGCTGCTAGGAACCAGCTAGGATGGAGTCATGGTCTCTGTAGCAGACCCCCAATCATGCAGGGTAGTTACCCCATGGGCAACAGTTTCCCATACATCCCCCGCTATTAGGCATGTGACATCTGATAGCATAAACAGATGCAAGGGACACGTGGCAAATGGCCTAGACATTCTGAACCAGCTGTGTAATTCCATGCTCAGTTGACATCCAAAGGCATGACTTCTATCTCTGTTTGGTACAGGCCCATATTACATGGGTGTTCCAGACCAATTTTGGACTTGGATCAAAAGCAGATTGAAACCCTATGGGTGGTCAGATGTAAGGTTTTAAATCGGGGCCCATTCAGGTTTGTTGGATCGAACAGAACATGTTTTCATCCAGGTCGACTTATACTGACCAGAGTGGCTGTGGGTATGTATAGGGGACGCATGTGCCCTTATATCTGGTCACACATAAGATTAAAATGGACCATAATGGACATTGATGTTACATATGTGAAATCTGTTTCTATTCTGACCCAGCTCAACAGTCTAGGATTCCCTGCAGAGATGGAACGGAGGGCTCCCATTGTTGGGACCCAGCCTGGGAATGTGAACACCTTAATTCCTGTTTCGAGCCAATGTATTAGCTCTATACTATATATCAGGGGTATCCAGCCTTTTGACCTTCTTGGGCCACATTGGAAGTAGAGTAATTGTCTTGGGCCACATATCAAATACACTAACAATAAAGCTGAGTGCACAAGATCCAAACTCTGACAACCGACTGGAAGACCAGCATCCAACCATCAGCCAATCAGCACTGGTAGCCAACTACTTGGTATCCTTCGAACAGACTCCCCATCGGTCAGCCTCCTCCAATTGGACGGACATCTTCAGGACCACCTTCAGATTGGGGACCCATTCAATCACTGGGCCCACACAGCAGATCAATTGCTCCGGGCCAACGTGGTACCGGGACCAGGAACACTGCGACACACGCACACCTCTGCCAGGAGGGCCATTTGTGGGGGTGTCGTGGAATGGCTACCCCAATGGTGGGCACCACATAAGGAGGAACCCAGAGAGAATGGCGTCTGCCCCTTAAAAACTTCTCCCCAGCATGCACAGCGAGGTGGCCCACCCTCCTGATAGGCTGCTGAGGAGTGATACTTAAACACACTTGACCCCACTGCTGCCACCTACCATCCGGGTGTGACGGGAGTCCCCGGACAAAAGGATAGCACACAGCACAGCCAAGCTAGAGCAGAGACCCCAAATTTGAACAATTTAACTAGTTCAGAGCCAACTATTTCTCTGAACTTTCTCCTAAATTTCCAATAGCACCGACTCTGAAAATAGCCAGGCGCTACACAAAAATTTTGAATTTTCCTTTACTTTTACTCACGGTGATAATGGTAACCAGGACAAGTAAAGATGCGTAAACCTCCCTAATGGACGCACAGACAGTAATAAAAACAGACGCTCTATCCCTCTCCACTCCACTCCACTCCTACTCCACCAATGGCAAAGGTTTTTTGGTTTGTTTGAATTTATATTCAATTTTTGGAGACGTAGATGAGGGAAGTCATATGTGCTAGCTAGATAAATACAGCATGGTGCCCTTTCTTTTCAGTAGCAGAATACAGTGATTGGGTTCCTCTAATCTTAAAGCAGTTGTATGAACTTTTTATTTTTTAACCCTGTAAAGCAAAAGGCATAATGAGCTAGTATGCACCGCATTGTTAACTTACCTGGTCCACACCGAGGGAGACGACATGTTGCCTCAGCATGTCTTCCGTGTATCACGGTTCCAGCGCTGTGAGTGGCTTGAGCCGCGATGTCATCACTCCCACAAATGCGCATGGGAGACTTTCGGCCTTAAGCCGAAAATACCCAGTGGGCATGCGCCACTGCATTCAGCGGCTCATTATGAGGGGAATATCTCCTAAACCTTACGGTTAGGTTAGGGGATATTTTTTTTATTTTTGATAAAAGTAAAAAAAAAAAAAAAAAAATCACTATACAACTGTTTTGATGTATAACAGTAGTTAAAATGATAATGTTTATAAGTGGCACCATTTTAAGAATGCAGTACCCCAGTATAGGGTGAACCAGGTTTCTTTTATGTGGATTTGAACATTTCTTTGTTGTTTCATATTTTTCACCCTGTTAAATAATTTGATTCCTGTGCTGTACCAGAAGACCTATAGATTTATCAGCCCCTGTAGGCTGCCATTTTTTATTGGCTTTGGACTTCACTGTACAGATTATTGACATGTTTAACCAACAATTATGGATTGCGCTTCCACTAGAGACTTCCCATAGGTTCCAAAATCTTGTTTGACAAGCCTGTTGTTAATGTGACATTCAGCTAAATTAAACTGTGTGCTTTGCAATCTTGGATATTAGCTTAGCCCAGTTTGAAGTTTCTGAACAGGTACATTTTATCTCAGCACACCACAAGGTAGCGATGAAAGAATCCAACGTGATACTAGCAAATGTGACTCTAGCGTGCTGAAACAATGAAGTTACTTTTCCTTTTGGCATTCATCCTGCTGTTGCTGAGTATCAAGCAATTGAAATTGTTGACTTTGAATCTCTCTATCGAAATTGTAACTTTTAAAGCTTCATGTAGTCACAAGCTGCCCCTAATACTGTGTGCACAGACACTGCAGAATCTTATTTTAAAGAAAACAATAGTATGTCTAATTTATCGTTTTTTTATTTTTTTTTAAGCAGTATATTGTGAATTGAATTCATGTTATTTCATCTTGCTTCTGTATTTAGGGTGTGACATGTTCCTAAGCATAGAGATCTCCAATGAGTAGCTTTCCCCGTGACAGTGTGTGGGGCTTCAATTTTCAATTTTCCCCGCAGCTGCTATCACATTTAAAGTTGGCACGGGTGTGTGAGGCTCTGCATGCACAGCTGCATGATTCATTTACAGGTATCAGTAAATAATTAAAAACTACAAGTCCCATCTACCACCGAAGCAGACAATATTATAGTTCTCGATGGACTACAAATGTGCTGATCAGCGCACTCATAGCCCATTGACATTTCCTCCAGCTTAAAAGCCTATACAGAGGTGAAAGGAAGTTGGAGGAAGAGTGTGCAGGAGCCTGACATTGCACCCTCAACTCATTGATCGTGGGTGCAATGCTTTGGGGGATCCTGTGGAAAACATTCTATTTGTACATTTTTGGGCACTGATAGGTAGCACTAATGGACACTGATGGATGGCACTGATGACACTGATGGGTGACATTGCTGGGCATCACAGATTTAAAGGTCTTTCACAATGGTGCCAATCAGTGCCCATTTGTGGGCACTGATTGGCACATATTTGGCATCAATTTGCATATGTGGATGCCAATGTGGGATGTACCTGGCCATCCACATGCTTGGGGCTTCCCTGGTGCTCCTGACGGCTTCCCTGTTGGTCCAGTGTGGTCATCCGTGGGGGGCTGCACTGATAAACAATCAGCACAAACCCCCCCTGTCAGGAGAGCCGCCGATCGGCTCTCCTCTACTCGCGTCTGTCAGATGCGAGTGAGGAAGACCAGATTGAAGGGCTCTTCCTGTTTACATTCCGATCAGCCGTGATTGGACACGGCTGATCACATGGTAAAGAGCCTCCGCCGGAGGCTATTTACCGAGATCGGAGATGCTGGGTGTCAGACTGACAACCCGTATCACCTATCGCCGTACTGCGCGCCCCCACGGCCGGCATGTTATCCTGCAGGAAGTCAATAGATGTCCAGTCAGGATAACAGAACCACTTCCCGGACGTCAATTGTCTATTGACCGGGCGGGAAGTGGTTAAAAACAAAAAAAAGGTTTACAATCACTTTAAAAAGGAACTGAATTTTGGAAGCTGGGCCAAAAATAAGGCAGGCAGAGGACTAGTCACCAGTATTATCTATGGTTACCATGCAGCTGATCTCCATATAACGTCAATATGGAGGTGGCCATCTTAGTAGAAACAGTACTTTGCTTTCTCATGTAAAAGCAAGGAGAACAGTGACATCACCAAATCGCATTCCAAATCTCCTGAGACTAGCAGTCAGAGGCAGCAGTGTCTAAAATCTCACACTGTAGATTTATTGCACTGATGTATGAATGGGAATGCCTAGGGACACTCACATACCAGGAAATTTACTGCTATTTTCTACTAGTAATTCAAGACAAAAGCTTCCTTTTTCCAGGGCATAATCAACCTTTCCAGGTGTTCCCTATAACATGGAAAATCTTCCATTTTGTAATTCAGTTACACTGTAATGTGTAAAAAAATGCTGCATATGGGGCAGTGCCGGGTTCTGTGTAAGCCCCTTGCACATGAGAGAAATAAAATTAAACACCAGAAACATAGAGCTTGGTACCATCAAGTGTTGTAGGGTGTAGGATGTTCACACAGGCATGGATGCAGAAGGCCATGCCGCACCCACATTTTTTTAGAAATCATTCTGCCCACGCTGAGGAGTCTGTCCTAAGGAAAAAAATTAGATCAATACCCAAAATGTATCTGCCTGTATTCATATTACAAAAGGGATGTATCCCAGCTCTGTGTACGGTGACCTGCACAACATGAAATTATCTCTGGCATACCAGGGTGGTGCATTTACCTCGTGGCCAGGGCCGGCGCTAGGCATAGGCAAGTCAGGCGGCTGCCTAGAGCGCCAGGGTAGGGGGAGTGGCAAAATCCGGATCCCCAGCCACTCGCTGGGGATTCGGATTATTAAAATACCTCCAGGACCGTCATTTTTAAAAAACATGCCTTTTGGCGCCAGCCGCCAGGATAGGGGGCGGTTGCACCTGTGGAGACAGACATCACCTTCGCCACTCTATCCCAGCCTGCAGTGCCTGTGCCATAGCAGCGGCAGTGAGAAGATGAGGGGATAGAGAGACCAGAGATGACAAGGAAGAGCAGCCGACCGGAAGTGCTGCATGATAATAAGATGGTGGAACTGGCCAGGGAGGGTGAGATGGTGACGGAAGCTTGCCGCCGCGATGTTTGACCCCCCCCCCCCATGTGAGAAGACTCAGAGTAGACAGACGGGCAGCAGCGACGCTCAACTTCAGTAAAGCCTTCAGGTACATCGTGGAAGCACAGGCATGACACTCCCCCATGCACCTGTCCCTATATGTGTGTGTGTGGGGGGGACAGATCTATATGTGTGTGTGTGGGGGGGGGGCAGATCTATATGTGTGTGTGGGGGGGACAGATCTATATGTGTGTGTGTGGGGGGGGCAGATCTATATGTGTGTGTGGGGGGGGACAGATCTATATGTGTGTGGGAACTGGTGTGGGGGGGGGCAGATGTGTGGGGGAAACATATGTGCAGGGAGGTACAGAGTAGGGTGACCACATTTCCAAACTACCATTCAGGGACACCCTCCCTTCCCAAAAATCAGCTTGTGCTGTAACGAATCACAGCACAGTGATTGGACACAAGAGGCAGGGTTTATGATTTCTCCAATCACAAGCAGGGGGCGGATTGTGCTCCTCTAGCCATTCCCGGCCAGGACAAGTACTGTTGGTGAGTAAAGCGGTGATGTGGCGGCCTTTTTTGGGGGCATCAGATTGGCCGGGGGGGGGGGTCTGTATCAGTTTCATTCCGGGACACTGTATTGTCCTGAAATGAATGTGCCCGGGACAGACCTGCAAAATGCGGGACTGTCCCAGGCAATCCGGGACACGTGGTCACCCTAGTACAGAGTGGGAACTTGTGTGTGTGTGGGGGGGGGACGGGACAGATGTGCAGGGGGGTATGGAGGGAGAACAGATATGTGTGTGTTGGAATGGGGGGGGGGTTACAGAGAGAAACTGATTGTGGGGGGGGGAGGAACAGATGTGCAGGGGGTTACATATAGAAACTGATATATGTGTGTGTGTGTGGGGGGGGGGGGGGTTTACGGGGAATAAAGGTGGGGGGTGCAGAGGAGAACAGGCATTCATGATGATACAGTGATGGGGTGATCTGAGGTGTGAAGATGGAAGAATTGTGGTGAACTGAGACCTAAAAATACAGGAATTGGGGTGATTTGAGGTGTGGAGGTTCAAATCCAGTTTTGTAAAAAAATAAAAAATAAATGCAGATCTTTTTGCAGGTCAAATACTGAGTATGTAGAGATACTGTGTATGTATGTACAGTATATATATTTAGAGATTACAGAACTACCGTATTTATCGGCCTATTGTGAACACCCGCGTATAGCGCGCACCCCTACTCTGGACGTGAAATTAATGATTTTTTTTTTTTATTACTAACAGTTTTGGTGTCTTGCCCGGCATCCATCGGTGGCCTTGTCCGGTCCAGCGTCCATCTGCGGCCTTCGTGGTGTCCTCCCCACTGCTCCTGCGCTGTCTCTGAGCCGATCTCCGGTTCCCGCGCTGTGTTTAAACGCCGCCGCCGCCACCACGACATATACCGAGCGCAGTACACTCGACCACGCTCGGCCACGCTCGGCTCCTCTCGGCTTCTCTCGCATAACCTCGAGGGGAGCCGAGCCTGGCCGACTGTACCCGAGTGTACTGCGCTCGGTATATGTCGGCGGCAAAGTTTAAACAGAACGCGGGATACGAGTATCGGCGTATATCGCGCACCCACGATTTTGCCCTGATTTTAAGGGCAGAAAAGTGCGTGGTATACGCCGATAAATACGGTAAGTACCATTTTGTGGTGCTTAGTAATTTATTATTGATAACAAGAAGTAAAACAGATTCCCTGCTTCCAGCAATAATACACCCCCCAGCAACAATATATCCCCGCCAGCAACATCAGACCTCCCCCAACAACATTATTCCCCCCTCCTCCACCAACAGATTGTCCTCACAACAATAGCTCCTCCTGCAACAATGGACCACCTGCAACAAAATACCAACTAAGCAACAATAGACCCTCAGCAGCAACAGCAGATCCCCTTGTCGGGTCACTTGCGGTCAGGTGACAGATGCACACCGTTGGAGTCAGGGGTTAGTGGACCCTACGGCTGACTGCTGCGGACAGAACACTGGGTGGCTAAGGAAGGCAGGTCACTGGAGCACTAACAGGGATCCCACAGGGAGCTAGAGCCTAAGATTCCCCAGGGAGCGGAGTCTAAGATCCAGCAGGTGTTCACCAGAGCCTCTCGTGGTGATGATGGACTGGGCTGCAACTGGATCCAGGTCGCGACCCCCAGAGTCCCCCAGCTCATGCTCACAGTAGGCTATAGAGCATAGAGGGGAAGCAGCAGCTCAGGATACAAGAGATAGTGAGGGGATAAGCCAAAGGTCGGGGGACTAGCAGACAAGGATAAACAAAGGACACGCCAAAGGTCAAGGTCACAAGCAGAAAGGGATAGTCAAGAACAAGCCAAGATCGGTAAAACGGAGACAGACGTAGCACACGGCAAGCAGGAACTCAAACACACAATAGCTAAACAAACACTGTTGATCAGCACGGCTGGCTTGCACATGTTAATACAGAGTTCTTTGATAGGACCTGGGGTGGAGCCTTGCTAGAGAAGAGATTATTTAAGCAGCCAAGTGAGAGTGACTGGCCTCTAAGGTGAGCACATGGGGGAGGTAAGCTGACAGACAAACATTACTGCATATCCATGACACCCCTCCAGTAACAATAGATCCCCTAGTAGTCAGTATCAATAGACTGCATTCCCCCACGTTCCTACTGGAAAAAGCCCTATATGTACTGTGTGTGTGTGTGTGTATGTATGTAGGTGTGTAATATATATATATATATATATATATATATATATATATATATATAGTATCTTCACCATCAATGGGGAAAGCAGCACTGGGTTATCAAGCAGTGCAATGCAATCTGGTCATCCCACTGACCATATATAAAGAAAAATCCAAGGGATTGCTGAACATTACATTTTGTTGAACCAATTGTTCATGCATATAGCATTCCGTGATTTCTGTTTCGGGCTCACAAGCTCATGCCCTTCATCAGATCAGAATACATCTAAAGTTTTAAGTATACCTATGTCTATTTAAACATTTTTACAATAAAGTTAATTGTGTAGATACAAAATAAAGTGAGATAGAGTGAGATAGATTAGGGATTAAAAAAAATTTAACGGCTTATGTCCAATTTTTATTGCCATAAAAAGTGTTTAGGGACCCAGGTCCTGCCCCCAGGGGACATGTATCAATGCAAAAAAAAGTTTTAAAAACTCAAGTTTTTTCGGGAGCAGTGATTTTAATAATTCTTAAATTGAAACAATAAAAATTAAATAATCATTTACATTTCATGCCTGGGGGGTGTCCTTAGTATGCCTTGAAAATTTCTCCCGTGTTTAGAACAATACCACAGAAAAATTACATTTAAAAGGAAAAAATGTAATTTAAAACTAATTACGGCTGTAATGTATTGTCGGGTCCCAGCAATATACATGAAAATCATTGAAAAAAAAACAGGGTGGGGGTTGCACCCAAATAAAAAAAAAAGTGGTGCGGGGGTCCCTCAGGCCCCCAGGCACTATATACTCTGAACAGCAGTATATATACTATACGGCCTGCCCTATATACTCTATATATGCAAAAAACTGTGCCTTAGGTGTTGGTGGAACCACTATACCAGAAGTATAGTAGAAACTGTACACAATGGGGGTTATTTACGAAAGGCAAATCAACTTTGCACTACAAGTGCAAAGTGCACTTGAAATTGCACTGAAAGTACACATTGAAGTGCAGTCACTGTAAATCTGAGGGGTAGATCTGAAATAAGGAGAAGCTCTGCTGATTTTATCATCCAATCATGTGCAAGCTAAAATGCTGTTTTTTATTTTCCTTGCATGTCCCCCTCGGATCTCCAGCGACTGCACTTCCAAGTGCACTTTCAGTGCAATTTCAAGTGCACTTTGCCTTTCGTAAATAACCCCCACTGTAATAGACACTGGGGGTTATTTACGAAAATCAAATCTACTTTGCACTACAAGTGCAAACTACAAGTGCAAAGCGCACTTGGAATTGCACTGAAAGCGCACTTGGAAGTGCAGTCGCTGTAAATCTGAGGTGTAGATCTGAAATGAGGGGAAGCTCTGCTGATTGTATCATCCAATCATGTGCAAGCTAAAATGCTGTTTTTTATTTTACTTGCGTGTCCCATCGGATCTACAGCGACTGCACTTCCAAGTGCACTTTCAGTGCAATATCAAGTGCACTTTGCACTTGTAGTGCAAAGTGGATTTGCCTTTCGTAAATAACCCCCACTGTGTACACCGACTGCAGTGTATTAGCAACTGTACTATGGCTGCACTTTATTTTGTACTGGGTACACCACCAGAAGTGTAGTAGAAACTGTACACACTATATTAGATACTAGGGATGAGCCAAACACCCCCCCTTTAAATATTATACCTGCTGGGTGTCTATAGTATGCCTGTGAAAACGTCTTTAAATAGCACAATCACCTGCCTGCCAGTAAATTAGGAAGAACTGATCTAGCTAAGCTATACATTGTATACATATATGTACACCACCTGGAATGTATATATATCCTCTACACACTGTAACATTAACTGACTAGCCTGCCTGCCTGCTCTATCTACCTGCAAAAAATGACACTCTCTCTGTCTCTCTCTGTTCTCTCTAACCACTGCCGAAACACACTACATAAGGCCGGCGGCCTTTTATAGTGTGGGGCGTGTACTAAACCCCCTAAGCCATAATTGGCCAAAGCTATAATGGATACAGCATATATATATATATAAAATCAAATACACTGCCACTAACTGAATGTACCATGCCTGCTTAATCTAAATCAAACTATCTCTCTGTCCACACCAACAACACTACACATGGCCGCCGTGTAAGCAGCCTTATATAGTGTGGGCCGTGGACTTAGTCCCCCTGAGCACCTTGCCTTTGGCCAATTTTGACTCTCTTAGCAGAAGACGCTGTGATTAGCCAAAGCATGCAGATCAGGTGCATGCTTTGGCCAATCATCATACAGCAATGCACTGCGATCTTGCAGTGAATTATGGGGCATTCCGCAAAGCGCAAATTTCCTGCAAACCTTAATGGTTGCTCTTCTTCGGCGAACACCCGATGTTCGAGCCGAATGTATGTCCGACCCGAACATCAAGCTCATACAGAGTATAATGGGTATTAAAAATACCAAATACGCAGACAAAAGGTAAAGTATTACATCAGGTATATATAACTTGTAATAAACAAATGTAATATGGCAAGACAAATTATAATTATTTGTCTAATCGAAAAAAAAATATATATAACTGTAAAAAAACATAGGTTTATCAAGTAATTAACAGCACATTTGGAATCCATTATGCGATCAATCATTAAATAGTATACCGTATTTACCGGCGTATACCGTAAGGGGAAAATCGTGGGTGCGCGATATACGCCGATACCCGCTTCCCGCGCTCAGTTTGAGGTGAGCCGCCGACATATATAATGAGTGCAGTACACTCGGGTACATTCGGCTAGGCTTGGCTTCACTCGTGCTCATGCATAAACGTCACAGAGCGTGAGCACGAGCGAAGCCAAACCTGGCCGAATGTACTCGGTATATGTCGGCGGAGGCGTTCAAACTGTGCTCGGGAAGCAGGGATTCGACTCGAGACAGCGCTGGAGAAGCCGGGAGGACACCACCGAGGCCGCAGACGGATTCCGGACTGGAAAATGGACGCCGGGCAAGACACCAAAACTGTAAGTAATAAAATGTTATAACATTTTTTTTACAGGAATTTCGGGGCAATACCCTGATAAATACGGTAATTAAATTCCTTCACTCATACGTTTTTTTTCAATGGTACACAAATGGTTAACATAACAGTTGCCCTTCCAATCATTTTATCAGAAGCTTCCAAAAGTCAGTCTGTCGAGAGAAATATACACACAATATATCACAACCTCATAATCAAATAGAATTACATATAAGCAATTGTACAATAACCCCATGAATCTTATCAGAGTATCCCAAGTTTATATATTAATTTCTTTAAATAATCAAATCTAAATCAGTGTTTAATCCTTTAGGGGCAATGGTATCAAGAAAATTAATACAATTCCTGATTATGTGCATGGGCGTGAATTTAGTTTTGATGCCACCTTAAAAAAGCTGATTGACCTGTTCAAGAGTGAAAAAGAAACAAATGCACACCTAATTAACAGAGGGAATACAATGATTTTCCATATAAAAAAAATCTGCTGATTCCTGACAGATGTGGACTGTGGCATGGCACCTGAGCTGACTTGCATTCCTCTCTCTGCTCATGCAGTGATTACACTACGGAAGCAGAGCCTGCCCAGGGTTAATAACCCCCCTCCTCCCTCTCTGAGTCAACCTGGAGTTGAGGACGCACGGAGCATCAGCTCTCATTCTCTATCCTGTGTGCTGCATCTGTCACAGCCACAGAACAGAGAACAGATCAGTCCTATTTTGCACCATTGAACACGCTATATCCTAAATGTGGGTATAACATGTAACATGGTGCAAAAGGTGGAGTTAACCTTTACGCATCCTTATCTTTGGGAAACAATAACGTTTGTGTGTGAGAATTGTTTTTAACCCTGAGATCATTCAAAAAAGTGGTGTTTGCCCAGATGACAGAGTATTCATAGACACATGATCAAGCCCATTATTACCCGAATCAGCCAACAATTATTGCATAGCTATGGTGGCTTTTAGACTATGGGGGTTATTTACTAAAGGCAAATCCACTTTACACTACAAGTGCAAATTAAAACTGCAAAATGCACTTGAAATTGCACTACAAGTGTACTTGGAAGTGCGGTTGCTGTATATCTGAGGAGTAGATCTGAAATGAGGGGAAGCTCTGCTGACTTTATTATCCAATGATGTACAAGCTAAAATGCTGTTTTTTATTTTCCTTGCATGTCCTACAGCGACTGCACTTCCAGGTGCACTTTCAGTGCAATTTGAAGTGCACTTTGCACTTGTAGATTGCACTTGTAGTGCAAAGGGGATTTGTCTTTCGTAAATAACCCCATATGTGTTATTGCTAAGCAGGTACAGTTTTTACCATTAAGAATCTTGTCTAATGATGCAGGAATGGGCACAGGCATGTTTGCGCAATGTTACAGTATATGATTATTTAGTTAGCTAGTTAGCATAGCAAGTATGCCCCGCTCCCCTCCCACCTGTCATGTTATGTCACAGTCCATTGGCCTTTATGCAAAACATTTCCCAGAATCACTGGCTGTTTTTACTACGCTACTTTGGTACAATCCTGTAAAGGTAAATATTTGCACAGAGCTGTGACTGTTTTCTAGTTTCCCGAGGTATGAGATGTCCCATCAGGTAAATAATTTAGAGCTTGCACTCCCGTGGCAGCACAGAGCAGTGCTTGATACAGGCTTTATCATTTCTCGGCCCTCTTTGATAATCCATAACTGTCTAGTGCAATTATTTTCATTGCCTGGCCAGGCAAGGATAAAAAGCACAACATGCCTCTCTCGACTTCTCCCAGGGAAACTCCATTATCTTTGAAGGATCACGTGACCGCACGAAGGCCAATCAGCAGACGCCGAGGCAGTCCACAGGGCAATCTCTGTAAGAGCAGAAAATGAAGCTGTTACCAGACAGAAAACTGCAGTCCTGGTTTCTTATGAATATTTGAGTGAGTAACTAAAAACAGCTCGATGAACTTTAAGCAGCTGTGACAGCTGAAACTGCTGGAGAAACCAGCAGTCCTGGAGGAATGTCGAGATTCTTCAGAGCTGCAAGGACCAGCATGTGAGAAAATATTGTATGTGATGTTTAAATTACATTTACGGCCAACATAAATTTAATATCAGAGGATTCAAGGCATTTGAAAGGGAGTCACTTAAGCGTATCCCACTTGTGATTGTAGATGAGGGGCACCCCGGGATTCAACAGGTTGTAACAAATTATTTCTTAGTAGACACTGAAGCCTTTACGGTGCTCAAATACTTTGTGTAGTAGACAGTGGCTTTATTTTTATAGCACAGCGCAAGTGCGAGATATAAATATGGTACAAATCTGCTTTTCACCGTGTGTGCCTGCTTTACAAAAACAACAATTGTATGTCAATGTATCAGTAGCTAAGTGATTTACATTCTAAAAGTAAAATCCTGTATGTATATGCAGGACAAAGTTATAGAAGAGTGATGGCTAAAACACCAAGTGGTCCATCCAGCCTGTCCCATTTATTTATTTTTTGTCTGAGTAAAGGTCTACCTTTTTTTGTCCCAAGCATGTTTAAGTCCACTTACTGTTGACTGGCTCATTACCTCTACTAGAAGTCAGTTCCAAGCATCATCTAACCTTTTGGTAAAAAAGATACTAAGATTAGTTTTGAACTTTCCTCCTGTTAGTTTCAGGTCACGGCCCTGTGTTCTTGATCTTGGTTTCATATTGAAAATACTGCCCTCCTGAACCTTATTCACCCCCTTGGTGTATTTGAAGGTTTCAATCATGTCTCCCATTTCTCTTCTTTCCTCCAGACTGTACATATTAATGATTATGATAGAGCCTGATGAAGAAGCACGCATGCTTCGAATGCGTACACCTCTCCCGCGACCCTTTACCCGGAAGTGATGTCATCCCGCGGCTGTGCTCCACGGAACGCCGTCCTCCTTCGCCCCCTCACTGAGAGTCTGTGGTTCCCTCACCACTGCCGACAGAGGCAAGGAGCAACGTGGATTCCGCCCTACATTATCTGAGGCAGATTGAGCACCTACCATATCCGGATAAGCCCTTTATTTCAGCTCCTTTGTGAGTGTTATTTTATACGATTTATCTTTTGAATAAAAATTCTTATTACTACGTTTAGAAGGCGCTGCTTTTTTCCCTGTTTTCACTGTTTCATATTCTTCTTCTATCTGCAAGCTGGCAGCCTTCTCTGTGTCAGTATAGCCTAGTTATTTTAAAGGACATTTTGCAATGGACTAATACTTGTAGCCTTTCCTTCCCTCATTCCCTACCAATTTCCCCTTGATTGTATTAGTCTCCTTCAACTCCATCCGGAGTGCGATTGATTGACCCCTGGTTTTCTTTGTGTACATATTAACGTGTGTATTGCCCTGCTCCCAGATGGGGGCGCTATTTAAAATTTATGGGATGTCTGGGCCAATAGTTAGGCCCAGACCTGTTGAATTGTGTACAAATTTGCCTCTGTTCTGGCTGTGGTACTTCCTGGTAGTATTTTTCCCTTGTTGCCTGTGGGTGGCATTACCACTTCAGGCCCATGTTGAAACGCAGGTGTACCATGGTGTATTGGGTGTCCCTCCTCGGCAGCGGTTTAGTGGGAGTGGTGTCCCCGGTGTGCATGCTGGGAGGGGATACTTAAGAAGCAGATGCCGTTCGCCTTCGCCTCGTGGCCCTCCTGGTGCGAGGTGGGTGTGCATGACATTGGTCTGAGGCTGTGTCTCCTGTGAAGTAGGCCTAGTTATCCTGACTAGGGCCAATGCGTTGGAGGTGATCCTGTGCTGTCTGCCCTGCGGGAGGAAGCCACTCAATGAAGGAAGCCAGGGGAGGACCTGTCCCGAAGAGGACTGAGCGGAAGGCTGGTCCTTTGAGAGAGGCCTGGTTACAGTCTACCGGATTGGCTTAAAGGCTCTTTGAATGAATGAATGAATGAAAAACGTATATAGCGCGGCACATGCGAACTGAATCGCCTCTGGGCGCTTGTTGTTTTTAGTCTCTCTTGACATCAAAAGAGCAGAGTTTTAATCTGTCTTCTGAAGGTCAGGTGGTTTACCTCCAACCGAATGCTGGTTGGTAAAGCGTTCCATAGCCTGGGACCTTGGACAGCAAACCTTCTTTCTCCTTTGGACTTGTATCTGGCTTTGGGTACCTTGACCAGATTTTGGTCGGTGGATCGCAGAATGCGATTGGGATTGTGGGCTTCTATTTTTTGGCAAAGATATTGCGGGGCATTCCCATGGATGCACTTGTGCATCAGACAGAGTGCTTTAAAAGCAATTCTGTCTTTTACTGGCAACCAGTGAAGGGCTCTTAGTGAAGGTGAGATGGATTCCCAGGGTTTTTTCCCAGTCACCAGTCTGGCGGCCGTATTTTGAACGGTGTGCAGATGAGTGATTTGGTACTTGGGGAGTCCGAGGTAAAGGGCATTTGCATAGTCCAGTCTGGAGTTCACAATTGATCCCACCACGACTGCTACGTCTTTTTTGGGAATAAATGGAATAAGTCTGCGTAGTAGGCGCAGCAGATGGTGAGATCCGCTGACTACTGACCCTATTTGTGCGTCCATTGTCATGTAGGAGTCAAAGACGACCCCGAGACTTTTGACTTTGGAGCTAGGGGTGATGATCTGGCCAAACATGGGCGGAGGTGTCCAGGTTGTTGCCAGTTGACTCTTGCGACTTGCATGAAACAGAAGAAGTTCTGTTTTGGAATTGTTGAGTTTGAGATAACTCTTAGTCATCCAGTTTTCTATCAAAGAGAGACAATTCTCTAAACTGAGATGATGATCCTTTTTGTTGCAGATGCGGAAATATAGTTGCGTGTCATCTGCATATGAGTGATAAAGTAGTTGCTGACTACTGATGATTTCAAAGAGAGGGCGAAGATAGATGTTGAAGAGCACCGGTGACAGGGGTGATCCTTGAGGGACTCCACATGACACCGTGCGTTTTCCAGAAGTGAAAGGTCCCAATTTCACTGTTTGTGATCGGTTTTCTAAAAAAGAGGCAAACCATGGTAAATCACCTTCTGTGACTCTGGCTACTTCAGCCAGCCGAGTCAGTAAAAGTTTGTGGTCTACCGTGTCAAAGGCTGCGCTTAGGTCCAGCAGAACCAGAAGACAAGATTCTCCTTCATCTGCGGCCTCTAGAACGTCGTCCCATATTTTGAGCAATGCTGTTTCTGTCCCGTGCCCGGGACGGAAGCCCGATTGGTATGGATCAAGTAGATTATGGGTATCTAGATGCTGTTGCAGCTGTTGTACCACTACTTTCTCCATTACTTTGGAGAAGACGTTTAGCATTGTTATGGGCCGGCGGTGAGTTGGGTCCTTGGGGTCCAGGGTGGGTTTCTTCAAGATGGGCTGGATTGTGCCCTCTTTCAGTAGGGAAGGCACTATGCCTTCCTTAAATGACTGGTTTATAAGCTGCATGATGGGAGGTGCCAGGATATCGGCACATTCCTTCAGTAGTTTAGTGGGGATAATATCAATAGGCGATGTGCTATTGCGCAACACGCTGATGATATTTTCAGTGGCCTCGATGGAGATGGGTTCCAGAGTGAACTTTGTTTGTTGTGGAGAGTTTCTATGGATGTTGTGTGGTTGTACGGGGGGGGAGGGGGTGTTGACGAGGGTCTTGCTTTGCTGAATGCTTTCCCGGATTCTCTCAATTTTATTGATGAAGAAATCCGACAATTCATTACAAAATTCTTGGGAATCTGAATTGGGGGCTTCAAGACAGCCAGGATTCATGGTCTGAGTGACCAGCTTGAAGAGTTCCCGTGGGCGGTTTAGGGCGCTGTTGATAGCCTCAGAAAAATAATTTTTCTTGGCTTTGAAGATTTCTTTGTGGTATTTTTTGTTGCTGCTTTATAGGTGGCGAGATTCTCCTCAGAAGCGCTTCGTTTCCAGGTGGCTTCTGCCCTTCTACGCTCTTGCTTCAGAAGTGACAGCTGGTTGTTGAACCAGCCGGCCTTGTTTTTCCGGATAAGGGCTTTGCGTTTCGGTGCTACTAAGTCTGCTGACTGTAGTAGCGCTGCATTTATGGCATCCAATGTTTCTGAGGCTGTACGAGATGGTTGAATTGTTTTAATTTTATTTCTCAAGATAGATTTGAAGAGTTCCGAATGGAGCTTCTTCTGAGATCTAGTCCAGTGTATTGTCACTGGCTTGGGTGTTTTTAGCAATGGGGAAGTTTTGGAAATAATGAATTTAATTGCATGGTGATCTGTCCATGGCAATGGTTCATTTGCCAAAATACTTATTTTCAGATTTTGTCTGAAAATAAGATCTAGTGTATGACCTGAAGCATGTGTGGGCCCACATACTAATTGCTGAAGCCCTAATCCTTCCAGGTGGTCAATACAGGCGTCAGCAATGGGGTCTTGTGAGGAATTGGCCCAGAGGTTGAAATCCCCAAGCAGCAAAAGGTGTTTGCTGTTAAGGGTATAAGTGGAGATGAAGTCCGTCAATGATGATAGAAGCTGCGATTTTGGCACCAGTTCTCCTAGAATGGTGTTACAGTCGGCTGTGAGCCAGCTTTCTGTAATAAAGAGGCAGTCTAAATCGTATTGAAGAATGAAATCATTGATTTCTAGTCGGTGTTTTACTGCCGATCTTGTGTTGATCAAAGCACATGATATGTGCTTAGGGTGGGGTGGATACCTGAAATTTTTGATAGTCGATCGTCGATCGATTCTCAATAGTTGCTCAATTCTTAAGGCCTTTTTGGTGATGACTGGTAATCCTGTGGCGAATCGCCTCAGACCCAGGATGGTGTCTGCAGAATATCGCAGATTAGCCATTGTCGCCAAGCATCGGGGGTGCCAGTGCGGTTTTTAATGGGCTGGGGGGGGGGGGAAGATTCTTTAAATCCTCACTCCCAGGTTGATCCAGAGGAAGGCAAAAAAACCCGGTAAGGGAAAAAAATTCCTTCCTGACCCTTCAAGACCGATCAGTCGAAACCCTGGATCAAGTGCTAAAGGGGTGGTGGATACGTGGTCAGGAAAAATAGGGGGAGATGTGCTGGGGAGTACCAAGATGGCCACCATTCAGGAAAAAGGACCTGAGC
Source organism: Rana kukunoris (assembly GCA_029574335.1). Taxonomy (NCBI): domain Eukaryota; kingdom Metazoa; phylum Chordata; class Amphibia; order Anura; family Ranidae; genus Rana; species Rana kukunoris. The sequence goes on from CM056052.1 coordinate 140,442,732, forward strand.
TGGGGGCTGTCAAACCTTGGTGGATAGGACACTAGAGAAGGCTGGTGGGTGACTGGGAGAGGATGGGGGACCTCCTAGGGTAGGTGGTGGTTTCTGGGCTACTTTAGAGGGATTTCCTCAAGTTTATGCGGTGCGCCGCTAGGCCTCGGGTGAAGCCGCGGTCTTTCCTGAGCGCTGCCGCCGAAAAACGGCCTAGGTCGGCGCGGATGGCTGAAGAGGGAAGGCGCTGAGGCGAGGAGGCGACAGGGGGATACCTCAACTCTGGATGGCTTTGGGAAGGAGCCGGTGGCCAGGAGGAGAAAGGGGGCAGCCGGTTCTGTGATGTGCAGCCGTTGCTCCGCTGATCAGAGCTGCGGCTTATCCTTAGAAGGACGGCCGCGCTGTCCCAGGGGAGGCAGGGAGGCGGGGGGGACACAAGCGCCCAGAAAGAAGGCTAGACACGGCTGCTGGTGAAGGGGAGTATGGAGGCCAAAGGGGAGCAAGGAGAGCTGGATCCGTGAGTCCTGGATGCAGCCGGGAGGCTGAGGGAGCACCTGCCTGACTAAACTGACTCAGGTGAGCCGACTCGTGTGAGAGCGTCCTGCTGCACCGAACGGACTGACTGACTGACTGAGAGATCCACGTCCTGTCAGGGAGAGGCCATGAGTAACATGGCTGTAAGGCAAGAAGTTTGGAACTTTAAATCCTGTGACAGAGGATTCCTAAATATTCATTCCGTGTTCTCAGATGGTCCGTGGCAGAGACTGTTCCTATACTGTCCTTGCATCATTCCGGGTGCTAGGCCATGTGAGAGGGGTCTATCCGGGTAAGCAATACCCACTCAGGATTGAGTGGCGAAGATTGGAACTCTGAATACTATTATTGTGCATTCTGTACCACGTGCCTGAACCTTCCCCTTCTCTCTACACTCTCTACTTCCTTCACAAGTTTATGCAGCAAAAATAAACCTGACAGTTGAAGGTTTTACATCTTGTGTGGACATTTCAATTTCTACAGACTTCTCTCCCTAGACAACGAACTTAGAGGTAACGTGCAAAACCCAAAATCTAAACCAGCAGCTCCTTCGGGGGTAGTTCTACAAGTGGAACTACACTTCATCTGATCACCACAAGCTAAAATGCTATTTACTGTATTTATTGGTGTATAACATTCACTTTTTTACCCTACGAATCGGTTGCCAAATAGTGTGTGCGTGTTATATACGCCGATACTGCAATTTGGGCTGCCTTGGAAAGAGCGGGGAGGGGGGCGGGACGAGCTCCGTCACATTACATACAGAAAGAATCTCCTGTTTACTCAGCAGCCTCTGTAATAGGAAGTCCTGTCTCCTGGGCCAGAATTGGACCAATTACATAGTTACATAGTTAGTCAGGTTGAAAAAAGACACAAGTCCATCAAGTTCAACCATAAGAAATAAAATAATAATATCATACAATCACATAAACCCAACTCCATACCCACAGTTGATCCAGAGGAAGGCAAAAAAAAAACAGCAGTGCATGATCCAATTTGCTACAGAAGGGGAAAAATTCCTTCCTGATCCCCCGAGAGGCAATCAGATATTCCCCAGAACAACGTTACCTATAAATGTTAGTACCCAATTATATTATGTACATCTAGGAAAGTATCCAGGCCTTTCTTAAAGCAATCTACTGAGCTGACCCTTATTTTGCTTCAAAGTTCTTTATTTAAAATTTAAGTTTTGTTCCTGAAATGTCCCTCTTAAAATGAAGGTGCATGTTACATGCCTATAAATACAGTAATTAATTTTTGATATTCACAGCAAACTCACCCATCCATCCACTGATGTCTCCATTCTTTATTTTGTTGAAAAATCACTTTAAAAAACACCCACCTAGCATTTCTGGCTGCGGCCATCTTGAATCCACCTGCCCTTAGCTCAGGCATGCTAACAGGAGAGGGTGTGCTTAGCTGAGAAAGACCCTTCTCTCCTACTCTGACTCTTGGGATGTATGACATCATTTACCTAGCCACAGGTCATTCATCCACCAGTAGTGAACAAATAGACATGTGCAGTTTTTTTTACAATAGTTCTGAATTTAAACAAATCCGAAATAACAAAAAAAAAATGATTTGGACAAAATTTGAGTCGATTCAAAACAGTTTTCAAAGTTGAAAAGTTTCAGATTTAAATTATAAAACTTTTCGAATTCAAATAGTTTTCCAATTTCCAGAACAAAGAACAAAAAAGAATAGAAATTAAAATATTAGAAAAAAATAGAATAGACTAGAAAAGAATATAACAGAAAATAAAATAATAGAATATAATAGAGTAAAACAGAACAAAATGGAAAATAAAAGAATAGAAAAGAAACTAATAGAATCGCATAAAAAAATAATAAAATAAAATAGAAAGAATATAACCATCTTATATAATTTGAATTTAAAATAGAATAAATTGGAATTCGAATACGTAAGAAAAGAATAGAAAATAATAGAATTAAAAAACAATAGAATTAAATAGAAACAATATAACTATCTTATGAAATTCTATCGGTTAAAAATCAACGCATGCTCAGAATCAAGTCAACGCATGCTCGGAAGCATTGAACTTCATTTTTCTCAGCATGTGGTTGTGTTTTACGTCACCGCCTTCTGACACATTTCTGATGTTTTTTTAACTGATGGTGTGTAGGCACGACTGATGAAAGTCAGCTTTATCGGATAACTGATGAAAAAATACATCGGTCCATTTTCATCGGATGAACCGATCGTGTGCACAGGGCATCAGAGAATGGCCAGAAAAAGAGGAAGTCACATATACCCAAATGACAAATGATTTTCAACAGTATGACATCAAAGGAATGTGTAAGCCCCTGTGTGGCTATGCATTTCGCTGTATCACTTCTTCAGGACACACATGGGAGGGGTATAGAAACAGTTCTCACTGGTCCGGGCATGTAAAAATGCCTGAACTAAAATCTCCCTGGGAGGGCAACAGTAATTCCCACAGCCTTTTCATCTGAGGGAAATCCTGAAAACATGACCTGTTGGGGGGGCGTGAGGACTGGAATTGAGAAACACTGCTCTAGAGGCAGAGACAAAATCCCATATGGTAGACTTCACATCAGACAGTAGTCATCTAATAGATATATTGACATAAGTGGTCACAGCATGTATGTAAGATCATTATAGCCTGATTAGGGTACTGGAGTTACATAGAAGTTACATACTTAGTAGCTACAACTGCATCTATCCTCACGGGGCCAACACCTGTTTGTGTATCTGTATTTTATTTCAAGGAGCTGTCATCACTATGGGAAGATGGTTATAGTCTTTCTATTCTGTTTGTTCCTATACTATTCTGTTATTTTCTATTATATTATATTCTAATCTATTCTTTTCTATTCTATTCAAACTCTAATTGATTATATTAGAATTTTGAGAAATGATTATATTATTTCTATTATATTCTATTGTTTTTTTAATCATATTCTTTTAGAATTTCAGAAGATGGTTATATTTTTTGTATTTTTTTTTTTATTCTATTCTATTCCAGTCTATTATGTTCTTTTATTTCCTATTCCATTTTGGTCTGTTTTACTTGAAAACCATTAGAATTCCGAAACTTTTTTAATACGAATTTGAAAACTAACTACGAATTTGAATTCCGAAAATTGGAATTGATTCAAATACGAATAAACAAACCGAATTCCGAAAACAAATTAAACAAATGAAAGAAATTTGACTAAACAATGAGTTGAAAAGAAACAAAACAATTTTTTTCTTTCTGCACATGTCTATGAAGAAAGGAAACCCTGTATAGGCATTACGGTGCTGTAGTCTAGCAAAGAGGACTGAATAACAATGCTAGGACAATCATCAGGCACCAGTACTGTCACATGAGAGGAAAGGTAATGAGCCACAAGCTCCTCCATACAGTGCGGAAAATAAAGTATTTGAACACCCTGCTATTTTGCAAGTTCTCCCACTTGGAAATCATGGAGGGGTCTGAAATTGTTATCGTAGGTGCATGTCCACTGTGAGAGACATAATCAAAAAAAAAAAAATCCAGAAATCACAATGTATGATTTTTTTAACTATTTATTTGTATGATACAGCTGCAAATAAGTATTTGAACACCTGAGAAAATCAATGTTAATATTTGGTACAGTAGCCTTTGTTTGCAATTACAGAGGTCAAACGTTTCTTGTAGTTTTTCACCAGGTTTGCACACACTGGAGGAGGGATTTTGGCCCACTCCTCCACACAGATCTTCTCTAGATCAGTCAGGTTTCTGGGCTGTCGCTGAGAAACACGGAGTTTGAGTTCCCTCCAAAGATTCTCTATTGGGTTTAGGTCTGGAGACTGGCTAGGCCACGCCAGAACCTTGATATGCTTCTTACAGAGCCACTCCTTGGTTATTCTGGCTGTGTGCTTCGGGTCATTGTCATGTTGGAAGACCCAGCCTCGACCCATCTTCAAAGCTCTAACTGAGGGAAGGAGGTTGTTGCCCAAAATCTCGCAATACATGGCCCCGGTCATCCTCTCCTTAATACAGTGCAGTCGCCCTGTCCCATGTGCAGAAAAACACCCCCAAAGCATGATGCTACCATCCCCATGCTTCACAGTAGGGATGGTGTTCTTGGGATGGTACTCATCATTCTTCTTCCTCCAAACACGGTTAATGGAATTATGACCAAAAAGTTCTATTTTGGTCTCATCTGACCACATGACTTTCTCCCATGACTCCTCTGGATCATCCAAATGGTCATTGGCAAACTTAAGATGGGCCTTGACATGTGCTGGTTTAAGCAGGGGAACCTTCCGTGCCATGCATGATTTCAAACCATGACGTCTTAGTGTATTACCAACAGTGACCTTGGAAACGGTGGTCCCAGCTCTTTTCAGGTCATTGACCAGCTCCTCCTGTGTAGTCCTGGGCTGATTTCTCACCTTTCTTAGGATCATTGAGACCCCACGAGGTGAGATTTTGCATGGAGCCCCAGTCCGAGGGAGATTGACAGTCATGTTTAGCTTCTTCCATTTTCTAATGATTGCTCCAACAGTGGACCTTTTTTCACCAAGCTGCTTGGCAATTTCCCCGTAGCCCTTTCCAGCCTTGTAGAGGTGTACAATTTTGTCTCTAGTGTCTTTGGACAGCTCTTTGGTCTTGGCCATGTTAGTAGTTGGATTCTTACTGATTGTATGGGGTGGACAGGTGTCTTTATGCAGCTAATGACCTCAAACAGGTGCATCTAATTTAGGATAATAAATGGAGTGGAGGTGGACATTTTAAAGGCAGACTAACAGGTCTTTGAGGGTCAGAATTCTAGCTGATAGACAGGTGTTCAAATACTTCTTTGCAGCTGTATCATACAAATAAATAGTTAAAAAATCATAAATTGTGGTTTCTGGATTTTTTTTTTGGATTATGTCTCTCACAGTGGACATGCACCTACGATAACAATTTCAGACCCCTCCATGATTTCCAAGTGGGAGAACTTGCAAAATAGCAGGGTGTTCAAATACTTATTTTCCGCACTGTATATGGATATTTTCATCAGTCGCAGCAGCTTAATGGAGCTGTAGAAGAACAAAGGAAAGGTCCAGGGCTTTTTTTCAGAGGGAATGAGGGAGAATGCAGTTCTGGCACATCTAGCACTAAATATGTGTAATAGCAAGGTGTGCTGCAGGGTCTATTGATGCTGGCTTCTGGGGGGGGGGGGGGGCTTATGTTGTTGGTGGGGTCAGTTGTTGCTGGAGTGAACTACGGTTGAAGAAAGGGTCTATTTTTGGTGGCTCTATTGTTGCTGGAGGGCATCTATTTGTGTGTGGTAGTCTATTGTTGCTGGGGAGGTCTATTGTTGCTAGTGGGGGATCTATTTATGTTGGTTGGGCTTATGTTGCTGGGGGATCTATTGTTGCTAGTGGGGATCTATTTTTGTTGGTTAGGCTTATGTTGCTGGGGGTTCTACTGTTGAGGGAGTGGTATATTGTTGCTGGCTGCTGGAGAGAGTATTGATGCTGGCCTGATGCTGGGAGATTTAGTGTTGCTGCCAGGGTCTATGGTTGTTGGAGTCCATTGTTGCTGGGGGGTCTGTTGTTGGTGGAAAAGGTCTATTGCTGCTGGCTGCATGGGGTCTACTTTACTGCTTTTCTTGTTTATTAGTAACACATTTCATACAAATTACTTATTACCACAAAATTATACTTGATTCTGTATTCTTTAAAAGGGGCAGTGTTGAAAGTTGGGTATGGGGTGCAACCAAGGGATGTTGCTCAGAGGTGGGTAGAGCGGCGGAGACAAGAAGCGACTCAGAAAGGGGGAGTTCCTGCACCAGTTCTCTGAGAAAAAAAGGCATAGAAGGGTCCATGAACAAAGGAAAGGTAATTGCATGACCGTTAGCTCCATCTAGTGGCCATAATTTTGGTATTTGTTTTTTAACCACTTCAATTCCAGGCCATAGGGAAATGACGCTATGGTCTTCCCCTCGCCGATGAGACTAGACGTTGCACAACGTCCTGTCTCCACGGCGATCCCGCGCGCGTGCCCGACGGCTGCGATTGCCGCTGGGCACCCGCGATTTCCGCCAATCACGTCAGGAGTGTGGATCTGTGTGTGTAAACACACAGATCCACCTCCTGTCAGCAGTGAGGAGATCGATGTGTGTTCCCAGTACAGAGGAACACACATCGATCTCCTCCCCCTGTGAGTCCCCCTCCCCCTACAGTTAGAACATACTTTAGGACACATTTTAACCCCTTCAGCGCCCCCTAGTGTTAACCTCTTCCCTGCCAGTCACATTTACACAGTAATCAGTGCAGTTTTATAGCAATAATCGCTGTGTAAATGTGAATGGTCCCAAAAACGTGTCAAAAGTGTCCGATATGTTCACCGCAATGTCACGGTCACAAAAAATAAAAACGCAGATCGCCGCCATTACTAGTAAAAAAAATAAAATAAAAATACCATAAATCTATCACCTATTTTGTAGATGCTATAACTTTTGCGCAAACCAATCAATATACGATTATTGCATTTTTTTTACCAAAAATACGTAGAAGAATACGTATCGGTCTAAACTGAGGGGAAAAAAAGTTTTTAAAAAAAAAATATTGTGATATGTATTAAATAAAAAGAAAAAAATATTGTGTTTTTTTTTTAATTGTCGCTCTTCTTTTGTTTATAGCGCAAAAAATAAAAACCGCAGAGATGATCAGATACCAATAAAATAAATCTCTATTTGTGTGGGGAAAAAAACATAACGATTTATTTGGGTACAGTGTTGCCTGACCGCGCAATTGTCATTCAAAGTGCAACAGCGCTGAAAACTAAAAATTGGTCTGGGCAGGAAGGGGGTGAAAATGCCCTGTATGGAAGGGGTTAAATACCTCAATCGGGAGAAAAGGAATTTTGGCTACTAGGATTGTACTTACGATCATAAGAGATAGTTCTATAGACGTAAATCTGTGTCACATTCATTCAGTGAACCTTTAATGCATAGACATGTAAGTGTTTTTGGGATGAAGGACATTTAAACAAGTGTGTTGCTTTGTCCTTCTAGGTACCCATAGATTCAACTCAAAGTATAAACATAAAAATGTGCTCCAAGCGCAAAGGGAAAAATTCCAAAGTGTCTTTAATTGTTTATAATACAGGGGCACAAAATATCCAGCGGATATAGGGGGCAATAAAACTCCCCTTAGTAAGGACTTGAATGAACTCAGGAAGCAAACTATCTCCATATTTATCTATATTTTATTTGGCAAAAACCTCCTTTTAGATTGTTATAATTCCAATGTAATCAGTGGACTCTTTCACTTGGAAACAGATTTGTTTCCAGGTACCCACTGAGGAAGCCCTATGGGTTCAAGAGCTGCCTTACCAGAGCCAGTGAGCTTAAAGATCTTAACCACTTGCTTACTGGGCACATAAATCCCCTTCGTGCCCAGGCGAAATTTCAGCTTCCGGCACTGCGTCGCTTTAACTGACAATTGCGCGGTCGTGCGACGTGGCACCCAAACAAAATTGGCGTCCTTTTTTCCCCCACAAATAGAGCTTTCTTTTGGTGGTATTTGATCGCCCGTGCGGTTTTTATTTTTTGCGTTATAAACAAAAAAAGAGCGACAATTTAAAAATATATATATATTTTTTACTTGTTGCTATAATAAATATCCCAATTTTTTTAAAAAAAAAATATATATTTTTTCTCAGTTAAGGCCGATACGTATTCTTCTACGTATTTTTGTAAAAAAAAAAAAAAAAAATCACAATAAGTGACTGCTTTGCGCAAAAGTTATAGCACCTACAAAATAGGGGACAGAATTATGATTTTTTTTTTATATTTTTTTTTTTACTAGTAATGGCGGCGATCTGCGATTTTTATTGGGACTGCGATATTGCAGCGGACACATCGGACACTTTTGACACATTTTTGGCGCCATTCACATTTATACAGCGACCAGTGCTATAAATATGCACTAATTACTGTATAAATGTGACTGGCATTGAAGGGGTTAACACTAGGGGGTGAGGAAGGGGTAAATGTATTGCCTGGGTGTGTTCTAACTGTGTGGGGGGGAGGGGGGTGACTGGGGGAGGTGATCGATGCTGTCTCCCTTTGTACAAGGGAAACAGCATCAGTCGCCTCTCACTGACAGGACGTGGAGCTCTGTGTTTACACACAGAGCTCCACGTCCCTGCTCTGTCACCGACGATCGCGTGTACCTGACGGACATCGCGGTCGCCAGGTACACGCATTGAATCCTCGGTGATGCGTCGGGACTGTTTTTCCCCGCCGCGTGCCACCCTGTGGTGCGCGGGGAATTACAAGTAAATCACGACCAAAGACGTGACCCCGGCGCCTCAGGTCCGCGCTGTTGACGTGTTCTGTCAATGGCACGGACCCGAAGTGGTTAAAGGTTGTTTTTATTTTTTAAGTAACAAACGTGTCATATTAACCTCCACTGTGCAGTTCGTTTTGCACAGAGTGGCCCAGATCCTCCTCTTCTGGGGTCCCTCGGCGGCGCTGGTGGCTCCTCCCCACATCGAGTGTCCATGTTGGAGAAGGTTCTCCTAAGGCGGAGACACCCATGCAGGCTTGCTACCGAGTCTCGCTTCTGTGTACATTTACACAGAATGAAGGACTCGGCCCTCACCCCCGGCGTCTGTGTCATTGGATTTAATTGACAGCAGCAGAAAAATGCCAATGGTCCCAAAAAATTGGCAAAATTGGCCGATGTGTCCGCCATAATGTCTCGGTAATGAAAAAAAAAAACGCAGATTGCCGCCATTACTAGTAAAAAAAAACTATTAATAAAAATGCCATAAAACGACCCCCTTTTTTGTAAACGCTATAAATTTTGCGCAAACCAATTAATAAACGCTAATTGCAATTTTTTTTTTACGAAAAATATGTAGAAGAATACGTATCGGCCTAAACTGAGGAAAAAAAATGTTTTTTTATACATTTTTTGGGGATATTTATTATAGCAAAATGTAAAAAATATTTAATTTTTTTTTAAATATTCGCTCTATTTTTGTTTATAGCGCAAAAAATAAAAACCGCAGAGATGATTAAATACCACCAAAAGAAAGCTCTATTTGTGGGAAAAAAAGGACACCAATTTTGTTTGAGAGCCACATCGCACGACCGCGCAATTGTCAGTTAAAGCGACGCAGTGCCGAATCACAAAAAGTGCTCTGGTCATTGGGCAGCAATATGGTCCGGGGGTTAAGTGGTTAAGGTAAACAATCATGAGGGTTTAGAATGCCTTCAAGCTAGTCTAAAGATTAACTTTTTCTTGTGTTTGGACCAATGAAATTGTGCATTAAAATCCCAGCACCTTTTAAATGTGTTTTTAATGGCATAGGCATTGAGGAGTTTAGTCAGGGAGCTCCTCACAAATTAAATTTTCAAGAGTAGTTATCTTGGTTGATTGTTAAGGATCTATTGATTTCTCCATAAGTTTAGCCTTGTACTTCTCTCTCTCTCTCTCATTCTTGCTTTGACTCAGACGTTTTACATTATCTTCTTCCAGACATACCTATTAATTTTTTTTTATTCATGGTATTTCTCATATTATTAGGCTCCTATCTCTTGCTATTTATGGATATTTAGGCATTGAGATGTCCTTTAGCAATGCTATAAGATGCTCAATCTCCTGCTGATTTTGTTGTAAGTTGAAATTCTAAACTATCATCTTGAAGATGTATGTAATTATTGGTTATTCTTTTATAGAATCTACTACTATTTCTGTCTTCCAGGAGACCCTGAAGAAGACCATACGAGTTGAAACGTGTAGGGGTCACTATTGGGCTTTGCAGTCCGCATGACAGATTTATAGTAACAGTGGCCCAGATTCACAGAGCGATTACGCCTGCGCAACTGGTGTTGCGCGTGCGTAAGTCTAAATGTGCGCGTGCGTTTAGATGCGCGCGATTCAGAAAACGATTTACGCCAGAAATCTACTTTTTTTTGTCCGGTGTAATTTCGTTAGACAGACGCATCCGTCCGCGCAAAAATGCGCTAGACACACCATTGATTTGCTAGTCAAATATGCTAATGAGGGAGTTGCGGGGATCCACAAAAAAACGCAGTTGCTGCGCAGGCTACGCGATGTGCGCAACAGCAAAATGTCCTGTCTAAAGTTAGAGCACCTAAAAGCTGGTCTAAATTTTGAAAAAACGTCTACATCTCACAGAAAGCAACACCGTTACTGAGGAGCAGACCACACACACGTGTTGCACTACAATTTGACTGCCAACATGCCAGGGGCATCGTCGCTCATAGCTGCACTAGTGAATTTAGATGACCAAAGAAGGATGAGGGCACGGAGGATGGCACGGAGGATGGCACGGGAGAGGGTATACCGCACACGCATAGACCTCTTTGGCATGAGTGATTCTGAGGTGTATCGCATCTTCAGATTCCCCTCTCATGCCATCCTGGAATTAACCACAACCCTGCAGGATGACATCACCAGCCCAACACAACGCTCACAAGCAGTGCAGCCACTGGTGAAGGTCCTGGCAACACTCCATGTCCTTGCCAGTGGCTCTTTTCAGCGTACAAGTGGAGTGGTGGCTGGGATGTCACAATCCACCATGTGCAGATGTGTGCACCAGGTTGTCCCTGCAATCCTCACACGCTTGGCCAACCAAATCATCAAACCCACCACTGAGGACCTGCGGCTGAAGGCAATGACAGATTTCTACAGAATTGCCAGATTCCCATGCACCATCGGGGCCATTGATTGCACACATGTGGCACTCCAGCCCCCCCATGAGACAGAGCACATGTACCGCAATCGGAAGCATTGGCATTCCATCAACGTACAGGTGATAGTTGATGCCCAAGGCCTCATATGGCACGTCCGTGCCAAACACCCCGGATCCACCCATGACAGCTACATCTACAATCAATGCCACATCCGAATGGAATTCGATCAGAACGTGTATGGGAACACCTGGCTGGTTGGTGAGTGACATGGGAGTCAGGCATGACTATCCCCTCCCGTGATGCACACCTCACAAGGGGCACATGCATGACTAACATTCTCCTGTCTTTTCCCTTCCAGGTGACTCTGCATATGCACTGGGACCCCATCTCATGACTCCTATCCGGAACCCCCAAACCCCAGGAGAGGAAAGATACAATCAAGCACACATCAAAACCCGAGCAGTGGTGGAGCGCACCTTTGGCCTCCTGAAGTCACGTTTCCGATGCCTGGATAAGTCTGGGGGTACACTGTTGTATTCCCCAAACTTTGTGTGCCATATCATCGTTGTATGTTGCATGCTGCACAATCTCGCAGTGAGGAAGGGCCTGCAGGTTGAGCTACGTGATGACCTGACCCCCCAACCAGACAATCCCCCCCTAACCGAGGCTACCCCGTCTTCTGAGGGAAGAGCAGTCAGGAGGCAGCTCATATTGGGCATCTTTGCACGTTAAACACACACATTAATCATGGCACAATGAGAATGCATGCATGCACACCACTATGGTCCCTAGCACACACACCCCACATCCTCATCAAATTGGATTGGCACCAGTCCACCATGCAGGACTTGTGAGCAGCAACGCCACGCCAAGGCTCCAATTATGTCACTGTACATTCATACACCATTCACACGGACCTGGGAATCACTTCTCCCTGTTCCTGGGGAACCCTTCTCCACCAAAATTGAGGATGACACCCCTTTTCCAGCAGGAATGTCACCCCCACATTCAAACAGCATGCACAACCCAAAATTTTAAAAAAATGTCAGCAAAAAAAAAAAAAAAATGCAAAAAATGTCAGCCAAAAAAAAAAAAAAATGCAAAAAATGTCAGCCAAAAAAAAAAAGGGGGGAAAAATAAATTAGTGCCCTCTGCGTGAGCCACGCCTGGGGCACCCCCGGCCACGGCCCCGGCCCCTCAGGGGAGACTCATGGGGGAGGGGCAAACCCGGGGAAGGAGGAGCAGCCCCTGATATCTGCCCACCTGGCGGCCTGCCCTCCAAGGCCACGGCAATTCTGTCCAGGGAAGCACCAAGTGTTGCCGTGTTGGCCTGGATAGCCTGGGTAAGGGCCCTCACATCCTGCCCAACGCCTGCTGCTGTAGTCTGCAGTTCATTTAGGCAGGTTGTGAAAGCCCGGGAGTGGGAGTCCAGGTTACCCAGCGTATCCTTCATGGAGGACAGGCTCTCCTCCACCCGCCCAAAAGTCTGGCAGAGCTGTCCCAGATGGCGGGTCTGGAGGGCCTGGTCCCTTCGCAGACTGGCGGGCAGGAGATTGGGCGCCCCCCTGGTGCTCTGGGATGACATCCTGCCTCCAGCTGATGGTTGTGGGCGGGGAGAAGGGGAGGCCCTTGTGAGGGGAGCCATGTTGGGGGAGGAGGGGGGGGGCTCCCCCTTAGGGAGGGCAGGCTTCTGCCAGCCAGAGGGGAAGAGTCCGCACAAACCACTCGTCCAGTGCCTGACTCCTCCTCCTCATGATCGTCCTCCTCCTGATCGTCCTCCTCCTCATGATCGTCCTCCTCCTCTCGAACCTCCTCCGCGGACTCCGGCCTTGTTGGGGGGGCCTCATTAGGCTGCTGTCCTGGTGTTGGAGCGGTCAGGCCAGATGGCCCTGCACCCTCCTGCACATCTGTGGATGACACAAACCATTCACAGGTTGGAGGATCCACACACTTGCCACATATTCCCTTTCACCCCCTCCCCCACACATGCTACACACCTGATAGAAAAAAAAACCTTACCTGGCACCGCGGGGACCGGACTTGTGTCAAAGCCTGGCAGGCCCTCCACTTCATGCCGGTGAAAGGTCAGGGCCACCACATGCTCCGTCGCTGTAAGCCTAATACGGCATGGTGGGCCCCCTCCTGTGCCCCTGGCATGGGCATGCATTGCGGGCAGTTTTTTTTTCACCAGACGCCGGAGATCATTTATTTTTTTGTCGATCCCAGACCGGGTCCGTGTCTCCCCCTCCCCCGATGAATTCACCTGCTCCGTGATCCTATCCAATATCTCCCTCCTCCTGGCCGGGGTGGTGGTGGCACTCTGCGGGCCGTGGAGAAAACGCCCATACTCGCTAATGGCCCGGGCAAGAATTATTTTTTCCCCCACAGTAAAATTGAGCTTTCTTTTTCTCTCAGTCATACTTCCAAACAAACTCACTACCAGTCACCAAAAATCAGTCACAAATACAAGCACAACCAATCAGGCAAGAACACACACAAAGAGAAAACGAACACCCACAAATCACACTAGCACTCAGCAAGAAACAGTAACAAACAAAAATAAAAGAAAAAATAAAGCAAGAAAACAAACGAACAAAAATATATCAATCAAACAAACAGTCTCTCAAACACTTATCAAAAACACTTTCACAAATATACCAACAAGAACTTGATCACACAGAACACTAATCTGACAACTACAAGACACACTGCAACGAACAACAGGAACAAAAGCACTTGGTTAAATGGGAAGGGACACAAAGGGATGTACTTTTGCAATGCAAGTGCGTTTGTGTGTGTCTATTTATGCTGTCTGCGTAGTTCACAACGTTGCCCTAGTCCATTTCCAATTTCACTGATTGCGCCGCTCCCGAGTTGTGAGCATGCGCACAGCGGAGCTGACATGGTCTCGTTCAAGCGCGCATGCGCGAGCCGGCCGGCCCTTCATTTGCATGGGGTCACGGCTCATTTCAATGTAACACGCCCACGTCCCTCCCAATTTGTATTACTCCTCCTTACGCCTCTGGAAAAAACCTTACGCTTGCGCAATTTCCTGCGCAAAAGCTACGTGAATCGGGGGATTATGCGGCTAGATGGCGCAAGTCTAACGTAATGGCGGTGCGCTACGCCGGACCGATAATGCGCCGATGTACGTGAATCTGGGCCAATGTCTTTTCTCTTCTTTACATAACTCTTTTGATGTTTTTAATCATGTTTCAATAAAATCTTTGTCATTTTTATATAACTGTTGTTGGTTATTGGTGCGTCAAAGTACCCTCCATGGTTGTATTTCTTTGTATTGATTATTGGGATTGGCACCTGTCCAGTGAGTTTTCTAGGCATAGATACTTATATGTGTAGAACTACTCCCAAAGAGCTGCTGGTTTAGATTTGGGCCTGCAGTTACCTTACTGTTCCATACACTCGTTTCAGGGGTTGTCTTTGAAGAGTTGGCCATAAGAATGTACGCGCCAACACAAAGTCTCTTTCAAGGGTTTTATTAGGCAAAGTTCTCCAACAGGGGGGTAGAGGGACAGGGAAAGACTCAGGTACTTTTGCTTTGCGGATGACGGGTACTAATTAGATCCAGAGGATTAACTCAGCTCCACAATGGATTCCAGCAACCCACTCTCACCGGCCTAGCAGCTGGTGAGAAGTTCAACAAAGTCTCTGCCACAGACTTGATAAGTGTCGTCAGGCCGTCCCACAATCTTCTGCCACAAGATCATGTAACCGACTGCACACTCGATATAGTTCCAAACAAAAGTAACACGACCCACGATGCCACGGACCGGCAGCACAGTGAGGTAAATCCACCAGGGTACCTCCATCAATTGAATCCCACTGGTTCAGCTTCCTTCCTTAGATAAGGTAGTGAAGGACCATCCCTGGATCAGTAGGCCCCAGAAACACCTGGGCCTACTCTCAGTTACTAGGCCTTGGGCCAGCTGGCCTCGAGGCTACGAAACAACTCAACATGCCTGAGGCCAGGAGGGCCATCAGGTCAGGATTGGAAGACAAACCCAGCCAAACGGTATCTGTCCCTTAAGTACCACTCCCCAGAATGCACAGTGGATTGGCCACGCCCTCTTAACCACTTCTAAACGAGAGATACCCAATACATTCAGCCTGTTGCCTTTCCAACCGTGCCCTGCGGTGACAGCGACACCCACCGTCAGGGGAAAACCTGTGCAACCCAGCTGAACTGAACAGAAACAACAATTTAGAATAATTAGCCTGAGCCAAAAATACTGCTCAGGCAACTATAGTTTATCACATAGCGCCCACTCAATGGGAGAAGGGTGCTACATATGTTTAGCAAGCCCACTCATGTGCTGGCAAAGCAAGGGGCTTGCTAGGGGGGCACACACAGAAGAGGAGGAGCGGACTGTGCCTGTGTGTTCGGATCCTAGTTCAAACCCACCTGAGCTATCCCACCAGGAAGCTGTTACTGCACAAAGCCAGTCCTAAGCAGCTGAGGCATTTTCTGCACAGCCACTGCACATATACAAGGCGTTGCCGGGAAGAAAATTCCATGGCTGCTTAGGTCCGGTTTTGTGCCGTGACAGCTTCCTGGAGGACTAGCTCAGTTAGGTTTGGACTAGGATCCGTACACAACTGAGCTAATCCCTGTTCTAAGGCTTTCTTAAAACAGCAAAAGTTTATAGAAAAAGTATTTTCTGGTCTGATCATTCTCGCATGCAAGTTTTTCTATTTCATAGGAAATGTATCAGTTTCTTTTTCAGCCTAGGATATCATGGGGATTGATTACACATGAATTTTTAGAAGACTGGTTTGAAGATATTTAGCTGGATGGCTTGTGCCTGAAAGGTAAATATATTCACTCAGATGCAGAGATAAACTTGAGAAAATAGGTCATTGGCATGGCAAAATGCTGCTAGTCAGCTCCTAATTTATCAAACATTGTTCAAGTATGCTATCTGCAGTAAAAAAAACACTTTCTGGTATAATATTTGTACCTAGGGACTGTAAATTGTACAAATGCAAGCCAGGGGAAAATGGTTTATGAAAATGCAATGTAAACAGTAATGAATCTATATTCATTATAAATACATCATCACCTACAATACTAAAAGTAAACTTCTTATTTGCAAATGCAGGATACAGAAATAGGTTAATTTAAGATGAAATCAAGGTTAATATAATAGAAACACAAATGTAATCATTAATACAAAACTAAATGTATTTTTTTTGAAAACAGTGTAAAGTCGGCCATACATGGATTGAAATTTGGCCGGTTTTGCAGGGACCAGACAAATTTCGTTCCAGCTACGGGCATGCTGGTTGTACACAAGTCGGTCTATTGTTTAACTTGTGTACAACCAGCTTGCTGGAAAATTTTCTCTCAATCAGCACCTTACTGGCAGTGCTGATGAGTGTATGGTAACAATGAGGATATATTTCTGGTATAATATTTGTATCTAGGTACTAGGTATCTAGGTACTATAAAATTGTACAAATCCAAGCCAGAGAAAATTGGTTTATGAAAACGTGATCTAAACAGTAATGAATCAAAATTATTAAAAATAAATGACCACCGTCACTAATAAAATTAAACTTCATGGAATAAATTTTGGCCAAACCTCAATTCATGTATGGGCATGCTGCTTGTACACTAGCTGATCTATAGCTGGCAATGCTGATAAGTGTATTCGGACAGCAGGGATATCTCCCCACTGTCAGAATGCAATAGCACCATGGGAGGGATTCCCCCCATCAATAAACCGCTGGTTGAAGGAAAGAAAACCGCAGAGAATTCCATTGGGAAAAATGAGAACATGTTTTCTTTTTACTGCCGGGATTTCCGTCGGTTTTTAAGTCGGCAGTTTTTCTACAGGAAAACTGTCCGTGTGTAGGGGGAAAAGGCTACTGAGCAGGTTTTCAGGCTTTCCCCTTGGTTTTCAAGGCTGACTTTTTACCGCCGGGTGTACAAGGCAAAACAGTTCCTAACTCAAACAAAATAGTTCTTTCATCTCCACTACAACTGCTCCTTGTAGTCCTTCAATACTGAGCTCCTGGTCTCTCACTAGACCCACTGATTCACTGACTATGAATCCCTTGAGCTCCTCCAAGGTTTGCGGTGGTATCCCCTCAAGTGACACCCCCCCCCTTCTCTGCTGGGTCCCTAGTCCAGATACTCCTCAAGCTTCACCCTTGCTAATCAGCTTGGTCCCTGGCTTAACACACAAGGCTGCTCTGCAAGCATCTCCTCCTCTGGTTGGGTCCCTGTCCCCATGACTGCCTGAAGTTTTCAGATTCTTCACCGTGCCCTTCGGTGAAAATATTGTTACGGTACTTGCTTCATTTACTCGCTGTGGTCCCCGGAAAAGGCGACTGGTCCCCTTATGGCGACAGCTTCCCTTCCCTACCTCTGACCACTGACAGGTTCTCTGGCAAGCAGAACAGTCACTTCTGGTTGGGCTGCAAGCCGCAATTCTAACCGGGCGCTGCTCTCTCACTTCTGGATAGGCCCTCACACATCCTAGCAGTCAGATGCCCCTGGGAAAGGCCCAATCTTGTAGCCTGGGGCATACAACACATGTCCACCCAGACAGCCGTCCAGGTGGCACAGAACACAGATCACCCGACTCCACCCAAATATATAAGTTCTCCCAGCAAGCCAAGGGATTTAAGAAAACCCCTGTCCATTGGCTGAGATACCCCATATACCTATAACCTGACCTTGAGTTGTCCTTCTCATATCTAGTACCACCAAGTGCCCGGCCACCTAGTGGTAGAAGAGAAAAGTACAACAAGGCCAAATTAAGGGAGAAATCAATAGATCCCTATCAATCGACCAAGATAACTACTCTTGGCAAGTACATTTGTGAGGAGCTCCCTGACTAAACTCCAGATGCTAAATCATCAATCAGATGTGCTGCAGAGCAATACAGATAGGCAGAGCGACAGAGAGATGAGCTTATCAGTGTGCTGATGTGGAGAAGGAACCTGCAAGCAAAAGTGAAACTGCAGTAGACGGGGCTGCTAAGGTGCTAGACAGGGCTGATGCAAATCCTTTGGCAAGTAAAACAGCTTTCCTTTTTGTATTTAATCTGTGTATTTATCATTAGTAGTTAGGGATGAGCCGAACATACCCGGGTTCGGTTCGCACCAGAACGTTCGAACAGACCGTCCGTTCGCACGAACAATTAGAACCCCATTGAAGTCTATGGGACTCGAACGTTCGAATTCATAAGTGCTCATTTTAAAGTCCAATATGCAAGTTATTGATGGAAAACGTCTTTGAGAACCCGGGTCTTGTCCCAGGGAACATGTATCAATGGAAAAAAAAGTTTTAAAAACTGTAGTTTTTTCTTGAGCAGCGATTTTAATGATGCTTAAAGTGAAGAAAAAAAAAATCCTTTTAAATATGGTACCTGCTGGGTGTCTATAGTAGTGGCATGTGTTTAGAAATGTCCCTGCACAACATGAGCTTACTCTCAGAAAAAAAGTAATTTAATACTAACAGCAAACGTGCAGTGACACTAACTGCGCTCAGGTGGTATGTAACAGCACACGTGCAGTGACACTAACTGTACTCAGGTCGTATGTAACAGCACACATACAGTGACACCAAATGCGCTCAGGTGGTATGTAACAGCAAACGTGCAGTGACACTAACTGCACTCAGGTGGTATGTAACAGCACAAGCACAGTGGCACTAACTGCACTCAGGTGGTATGTAACAGCACACGTACAGTGACACTAACTGCGCTCAGGTGGTATGTAACAGCACAAGCACAGTGACACTAACTGCGCTCAGGTGGTATGTAACAGCACACGTACAGTGACATCAACTGCGCTCAGGTGGTATGTAACAGCACACGTACAGTGACACCAAGTGCGCTCAGGTGGTATGTAACAGCAAACGTGCAGTGACACTAACTGCACTCAGGTGGTATGTAACAGCACAAGCACAGTGGCACTAACTGCACTCAGGTGGTATGTAACAGCACACGTGCAGTGACACCAACTGCACTCAGGTGGTATGTAACAGCACACGTGCCGTGACACCAAATGCGCTCAGGTGGTATGTAACAGCACACGTGCAGTGACACTAACTGCGCTCAGGTGGTATGTAACAGCACACGTACAGTGACACCAACTGCGCTCAGGTGGTATGTAACAGCACACGTGCAGTGACACTAACTGCGCTCAGGTGGTATGTAACAGCACACGTGCAGTGACACTAACTGCACTCAGGTCGTATGTAACAGCACACGTACAGTGACACCAAATGCGCTCAGGTGGTATGTAACAGCAAATGTGCAGTGACACTAACTGCACTCAGGTGGTATGTAACAGCACACGTACAGTGACACCAACTGCGCTCAGGTGGTATGTAACAGCACACGTGCAGTGACACTAACTGCACTCAGGTGGTATGTAACAGCACAAGCACAGTGGCACTAACTGCACTCAGGTGGTATGTAACAGCACACGTGCAGTGACACTAACTGCACTCAGGTGGTATGTAACAGCACACGTGCAGTGACACTAACTGCACTCAGGTGGTATGTAACAGCACACGTGCCGTGACACCAAATGCGCTCAGGTGGTATGTAACAGCACACGTGCAGTGACACTAACTGCACTCAGGTGGTATGTAACAGCACACGTACAGTGACACCAACTGCGCTCAGGTGGTATGTAACAGCACACGTGCAGTGACACTAACTGCGCTCAGGTGGTATGTAACAGCACACGTGCAGTGACACTAACTGCACTCAGGTCGTATGTAACAGCACACGTACAGTGACACCAAATGCGCTCAGGTGGTATGTAACAGCAAATGTGCAGTGACACTAACTGCACTCAGGTGGTATGTAACAGCACACGTACAGTGACACCAACTGCGCTCAGGTGGTATGTAACAGCACACGTGCAGTGACACTAACTGCACTCAGGTTGTATGTAACAGCACACGTACAGTGACACCAAATGCGCTCAGGTGGTATGTAACAGCAAACGTGCAGCGACACTAACTGCAGTCAGGTGGTATGTAACAGCACAAGCACAGTGGCACTAACTGCACTCAGGTGGTATGTAACAGCACACGTACAGTGACACTAACTGCGATCAGGTGGTATGTAACAGCACAAGCACAGTGACACTAACTGCGCTCAGGTGGTATGTAACAGCACACGTACAGTGACATCAACTGCGCTCAGGTGGTATGTAACAGCACACGTACAGTGACACCAAATGCGCTCAGGTGGTATGTAACAGCAAACGTGCAGTGACACTAACTGCACTCAGGTGGTATGTAACAGCACAAGCACAGTGGCACTAACTGCACTCAGGTGGTATGTAACAGCACACCTGCAGTGGCACTAACTGCACTCAGGTGGTATGTAACAGCACATGTGCAGTGACACCAAATGCGCTCAGGTGGTATGTAACAGCACACGTGCAGTGACACTAACTGCACTCAGGTGGTATGTAACAGCACACGTGCAGTGACACTAACTGCACTCAGGTGGTATGTAACAGCACACGTGCGGTGACACTAACTGCACTCAGGTGGTATGTAACAGGACACGTGCAGTGACACCAAATGTGCTGAGGTGGTATGTAACAGCACACGTGCAGTGACACTAACTGCACTCAGGTGGTATGTAACAGCACACGTACAGTTACACCAACTGCGCTCAGGTGGTATGTAACAGCACACGTGCAGTGACACCAAATGCGCTGAGGTGGTATGTAACAGCACATGTGCGGTGACACCAAATGCGCTGAGGTGGTATGTAACAGCACACGTGCGGTGACACCAAATGCGCTGAGGTGGTATGTAACAGCACACGTGCGGTGACACCAAATGCGCTCAGGTGATATGTAACAGCACACGTACGGTGACACCAAATGCGCTCAGGTGGTATGTAACAGCACACATGCGGTGACACCAAATGCGCTCAGGTGGTATGTAACAGCACACGTGCAGTGACACCAAATGCGCTCAGGTAGTATGTAACAGCACAAAGTGCGGTGACACCAAATGCGCTCAGGTGGTATTAAACAGCACACACATAGTCAGAGCGACTGCGTTTCTGTGTAATTCAATAGCCCACTTGCATTAACAGCAACTGCCTTTCTGTGCAAATAAATAGCACACTTGCAGTAACAGGTAATGCGTCTATGTGCAATTAACTAGCACACGTTGACTAACATGGAGTACTATGTTTAAGGTAAACCCTAATGCAGGCAATACAACACGTTAGAGCACTGCATCAAACACAATCTCCTGCCTCACAGATACTAATAGCAGATCTAGCTGACTGAGCTATACAGTTTATAAATATATTGACAACTCCTAGGGATGTCAATATATTCTCTACAAACTGTAAATTTAACTGTATTGACTTACTAGCCTCCCTGCTCTATCTATCTATCTATCTATCTATCTATCTGAAAAGACACTGTGTCTCTATCTCTCTCTCTCTCTCAAACTGACTGTCTGTCTGACTTCTCTGTAAAGCAAGCCGGAACACACTACACGAGGCCGCCCGGGAGGCGGCCTTTTTTAGTGTGGGGCATGTACTAGAGCCCTGAGCCCTAATTGGCCAAAGCACCCAGGCTTTGGCCAATTAGGTCTCTTTGTTTTTTGGGCGCTGTGATTGGCCAAGCATGCGGGGTCATGGTGCATGCTTGGCCAATCATCAGCGCGCAACGCCGCAGTGAATTATGGGCCGTTGCGCGTCACTCGAATTTGGCGTGAACGACCCGTTTTGTTCGTGTTTCGACGAACGATCGAACAGGCAATGTTCGAATCGAACGCGAAGCTCATCCCTATTAGTAGTGTATTTAGCATCTGAATCTGTGCATTTAGCATCAGCAGTGACAGAATGACATGGGAGAGTTCTTCTTTGGTGGCATTGCTCCCATTCGGGACTGAACGCTGACGCATCTCGCTCACTAATGATGGGGCAGTGAGGGAACAGTAGGCTGCTGGCCCTGCTAGCGAAGAAGCATTTCCATAGAGACTGGCAAGCAGTTTTTAAGTGATCTTGACACTGGCAGTTCATCATGTAACATCAGCCTAAAAGTGCCACATTCCTCCAACATATATCAAGTGCGGTAGACACAAACTGCTGAAAAAATTCATCTTGTGCTAAGTTACTGAATTTTGAATATGTTTACAATCTGTACTATATTTCTTATGGCACTTTGGGCTGTATTCGACTCTAATAGGTAGACAAATATTTCCTGATTATAAGTGGATTGTTTTAAAAAAATGTCTTTGTGGAACCCGAATAGGTATTTGCTCTGTCCATTGGGTTCATGACACGTTTCTCGGCACTGTCCTTTAGTTCTAGCACATACAGCTTCTTTTCATTCTGTCTGCGAGTCAAAGGCCAGTCTTTCATCTCCTCTATCTGCGTAGAATCCGATTAACATCTTGTGCTACGTCCCATCTAATAGACAGTTATACTAGCCTTATGTCAGGCTGGTTACAATATGGAAAATTTTGTTGCTGCAAAAGGTGAAATATCAAGTCATAGAGAAATCATTTTCTTCAAAGTGGGACACAGGCTAATAACTAGTGGCCCTCTTTCAGAACAGAAGGCATGTCAAGACACAGAAAAAACAGAAAGTGCCTGACTTTAACTAGGATGAATTTAGCATGGCGTGAAATGATTTTAGTGGTTTGATGTATATGTGTCGGGCACAGATAATACACCAGCCAAGCCCAGTGTACCATAATTATTACATAGGCAGGGGCAGAAAGTCTCAATTGTACATTGGAATATCATCATGTAAGCAAAGAAGCATCTTTTCTTTGTTTTGTCATACATTAGTGCATTTTTTAATTGAGATCTAAATGGCAGGACTATTTGAATAAATCACTCATACTGCATTGGTAGCAGGATTGATTGATGACACTCTCTAAAAAGACAAATAGGGCATTTCAAGATGCTGTACATGTATATAGAACAATATAAAATAACTCCAAATTAACTCTAACAGCATTGCTCTGTTTATGAGAGTGAAGCAGTGAAAAGAGAAAGAAAATGTTAATCTCATATTAATGTTAATCGTCTGCTAGTGCCACTTGTCACATCTGTTTCATTCACGCAGTTCCAGTTCCATTGGCTATCATGAAATAGAACTAATCATACAGTTTGTATGAAGCTTAACACACATTTAACTAGCCAAAAATGCACAAAATTAACGTGTAACACTTTTTGTAACTCAAGTGTTTTGTTGCCAAACTGCCAGATTGGTAAGAAGTCATCCAAGAGGTTTTCGATCAGTGTGCCACACAATGATCTTGTTTAATCTCTAAGTGCTACAATTTAAACTTTTCACATTGGGGGAAAGGAAACAATTTCCAACAATAAATAATATAGGTAATATATTTCCTTATGACCACACAACTGGAACCAGCAACATTTCCTCTTTGAAGAGCCTATTGCTGTTCAACAGAGTGACAAAAACCAATAGATTTCTACATTTTGCTTTCTTGCTATGAGTTTGTTCCATTTGGGCAGATAAAATTATCAGAATTAGGGATGAAATACAGTTGTGCTCATAAGTTTACATACCCTGGCAGAATTTATGATTTATTGGCCATATTTTTTTGAGAACATGTATAATAACACAAATACCTTTCTTTCACTCATGGTTAGTGTTTGGCTGAAGCCATTTATTATCAATCAACTGTGTTTACTCTTTTTAAATCATAATCACAACAGAAACTACCCAAATGACCCTGATCAAATGTTTATGTACCCCAGTGCTTAATACCGTGTATTGCCCCCTTTAACATCAATGACAGCTTGAAGTCTTTTATGGTATTTGTCGATGAGGCTCTTTATCTTCTCAGATGGTAAAGCTGCCCATTTCTCTTGGCAAAAAGACTCCAGTTCCTGTAAATTCTTGGGCTGTCTTTTATAAACTGCATGTTTGAGATCTCCCCAAAATGGTTCAATGATATTGATGTCATGAGACTGAGATGGCCACTCCAGAACCTTCACTTTATTCTGATGTAGCCAATGACAGGTCAACTTGGCCTTGTGTTTTGGATCATTGTCATATTGAAATGTCCAAGTACGTCCCATGCGCAGCTTCCTGGCTGATGAATGCAAATGTTCCTCCAGTATTACAGTATTTGATAACATACTGCATTCATCTTGACATGAATTTTGACCAAATTTACTGTGCCTTTGTATCTCACATATCCCCAAAACATCAGCGATCCACCTCCGTGTTTCACAGTAGGAATGGTGTACCTTTCATCATAGGCCTTGTTGACTCCTCTTCAAATGTAGTGTTTATGGTTGTGGCCAAAAAGCTAAATTTTGGTCTCATCACTCCAAATTACTTTGTGCCAGGTTTGAGGCTTGTCTCTGTGCTGTTTGGGGTATTGTAAAAGGGATAGTTTGTGGCATTTGCATAGTAATGTCTTTCTTCTGGCGACTCGACCCCACAGCCCATCTTTCTTCAAGTGCCTCCTTATTGTGCATCTTGAAAGCAGCCACATCACATGTTTTTAGAGTCCTGTATTTCACCTGCAGTTATTTGTGGGTTTTTTCTTTGCATCCCAAACACTTTTCCTGGCAGTTGTGGCTGAAATTTTAGTTGGTCTACATGACCGTGGTTTGGTTTCAACAGAACCCCTAATTTTCCACTTCTTAATTAGAGTTTGATCAATGCTGATGGGCATTCTCAATTCCTTGGATATCTTTTTATATCCCTTTCCTGTTTTATACAGTTCAACTACCTTTTCCCGCAGAGCCTTTGACAATTCTTTTGCTTTTCCCATGATTTAGAATCCAGAAACGTAGGTGCAGCACTGGATGAAAGATGCAAGGGTCTGTCATGAGTCCAGAAGCCACTAAGTAGTAATTGATTGTCCACACAGTCAATAAAGATTTTCTTAATGCTTTAATTCCAGGCCAACATAGCCAAACTTTAACTCGGTGAAAGGAGAATTGGTTGATGAGGAAAAAGAGATTCTCGATGTCAGGCCTGAATATATGTACAGCAAAATCAGCCCCTTGAAAAATAAAATTTTGTATGCGCCGCCACTCAATGCCTGAGTGGGTGGAATGTCTCCCGGACAGATCCCTCTCATAGACCCGGAAGCCAGGAAGCCACCTTAAATGTTGGCTGGGAGGAACAGGTCTCTCTCACTGACCCGGCTCTAGGCCTCTGCCACAGGCCAGTGTAGTTTGTAAATGTCCGAATAGAGCAAATCCTCCCAGCAGTTATCTCAGCACAGATCACCGGGTGACAGCAGAGCGTACCTGTACATGGCCTGGGCGCCGGATCCTCTCTACGGCATTGGGAACCCAGTAAGTCACTGGGGTCCCTTTAGTTTTGTCTCTTATTGAGACTTAGCAAGGCCTGGAAGCCTGGCCAGGTGGGCCACGCCGGCAGGGTCCATGGATGCGCACACCCTGAAGGTGGGTGCCGCACCCCGACTCCGGGACCCCGCACAGGAGAAGGAAGAGAGCCCAGAACACATGACCTCCATCACAGATATACCCCTCCCCAGCATGCCCAGTGGGGAAAAAAACCCTCCAATTGGCTACAGGGGAAGACTCCATCCTCCAGAAATCCCTCTGACTCCCACTGCCGGCCAAAGATGAAACTCACAACCCCAGAATGCAGTCCGAGCCAGTGGACCTTTCCAGAATGACACAGGTCATTAACCACTTGCTTACTGGGCACATAAACCCCCTTCAGCTTCCGGCACTGCGTCGCTTTAACTGACAATTGCGCGGTCGTGCGACGTGGCACCCAAACAAAATTGGCGTCCTTTTTTCCCCACAAATAGAGCTTTCTTTTGGTGGTATTTGATCGCCCGTGCGGTTTTAATTTTTTGCGTTATAATGAAAAAAAGAGCGACAATTTAAAAATATATATATATTTTTTACTTGTTGCTATAATAAATATCCCATTTTTTTTTTTTTTTTTATATTTTTTTCTCAGTTAAGGCCGATACGTATTCTTCTACGTATTTTTGTAAAAAAAAAAAAAATCACAATAAGTGACTGCTTTGCGCAAAAGTTATAGCACCTACAAAATAGGGGACATAATTATGATTTTTTTTTTTTATATATATTTTTTTTACTAGTAATGGCGGCGATCTGCGATTTTTATTGGGACTGCGATATTGCGACGGACACATCGGACACTTTTGACACATTTTTGGCGCCATTCACATTTATACAGCGACCAGTGCTATAAAAATGCACTAATTACTGTATAAATGTGACTGGCATTGAAGGGGTTAACACTAGGGGGTGAGGAAGGGGTTAAATGTATTGCCTGGGTGTGTTCTAACTGTGTGGGGGGAGGGGGGTGACTGGGGGAGGTGACCGATGCTGTCTCCCTATGTACAAGAGAAACAGCATCTGTCACCTCACTGACAGGATGTGAAGCTCTGTGTTTACACTCAGAGCTCCACGTCCCTGCTCTGTCACCGACGATCGCGTGTACCTGACGGACATCGGGGCCGCCGGGTACACGCATCGGATCCTCGGTGATGCGTCGGGACTGTTTTTCCCCCGCCGCGCGCCACCCTGTGGCGCGCGCGGGGAATTACAAGCAAATCACGTCCAAAGACGTGACCCCGGCGCCTCAGGTCCGCGCTGTTCACGTATTCTGTTAATAGCGCGGACCTGAAGAGGTTAACCTAAACAAATCACGACCGGGAGCAATATAACTCTCCCAGTCAACTCGTTTTTAGCGTAGTGCCCAGCAAACTCCTTTGTGTCAACTTATGTGCATGTTATCAGGCCAAAATCATCAGGGTATGTAAACTTTTGATCGGGGTCATTTGAGTAGATTCTGTTGTGATTATGATTTAAAAGAGTAAACACAGTTGACTGATAATAAATGGCTTCACCCAAACACTAACCATGAGTGAAAGAAATGTTTTTGTGCTATCATTCATATTCTCTGAAAAATGTCCAAGAAATCATAAATTCTGCCAGGGTATGTAAACTTATGAGCACAACTGTATGTCTACCAGTGCAAGCTGGCCATAGATGTTCAAATATATCCCCAAACCTAAGGCCCCATACACACGAGCAGACAGATTTGTTCAAATCTGTCCGTCCGACAGATTTGAACAAATCTGTCTGCTGGGATTTTGGTTTGCTCGCGTGTACACACGAGCAAACCAAAATCCCCTCCAGCAGAGAGCGCGCTGACGTGGCGGTGACGTTGACGCCGCCACGTCACCGCACCAGGAAGTAAAACACTTCCGCGCATGCGCCGAATCCATTCGGCGGCGGTGCGGCGGCGGTGCGGGACGACATGTCTGCTGGTAAGTGTACTAACCAGCAGACATGTCGGGCGGACGGATTCCCACCCGATAGATTTCAAAGCATGCTTTGAAATCTGTCGGGTGGCCAAATCCGTCGGCTCGGCCGTACACAGGATCGAATTGAGATCTAAATGGCAGGACTATTTGAATAAATCACTCATACTGCATTGGTAGCAGGATTGATTGATGACACTCTCTAAAAAGACAAATAGGGCATTTCAAGATGCTGTACATGTATATAGAACAATATAAAATAACTCCAAATTAACTCTAACAGCATTGCTCTGTTTATGAGAGTGAAGCAGTGAAAAGAGAAAGAAAATGTTAATCTCATATTAATGTTAATCGTCTGCTAGTGCCACTTGTCACATCTGTTTCATTCACGCAGTTCCAGTTCCATTGGCTATCATGAAATAGAACTAATCATACAGTTTGTATGAAGCTTAACACACATTTAACTAGCCAAAAATGCACAAAATTAACGTGTAACACTTTTTGTAACTCAAGTGTTTTGTTGCCAAACTGCCAGATTGGTAAGAAGTCATCCAAGAGGTTTTCGATCAGTGTGCCACACAATGATCTTGTTTAATCTCTAAGTGCTACAATTTAAACTTTTCACATTGGGGGAAAGGAAACAATTTCCAACAATAAATAATATAGGTAATATATTTCCTTATGACCACACAACTGGAACCAGCAACATTTCCTCTTTGAAGAGCCTATTGCTGTTCAACAGAGTGACAAAAACCAATAGATTTCTACATTTTGCTTTCTTGCTATGAGTTTGTTCCATTTGGGCAGATAAAATTATCAGAATTAGGGATGAAATACAGTTGTGCTCATAAGTTTACATACCCTGGCAGAATTTATGATTTATTGGCCATATTTTTTTGAGAACATGTATAATAACACAAATACCTTTCTTTCACTCATGGTTAGTGTTTGGCTGAAGCCATTTATTATCAATCAACTGTGTTTACTCTTTTTAAATCATAATCACAACAGAAACTACCCAAATGACCCTGATCAAATGTTTATGTACCCCAGTGCTTAATACCGTGTATTGCCCCCTTTAACATCAATGACAGCTTGAAGTCTTTTATGGTATTTGTCGATGAGGCTCTTTATCTTCTCAGATGGTAAAGCTGCCCATTTCTCTTGGCAAAAAGACTCCAGTTCCTGTAAATTCTTGGGCTGTCTTTTATAAACTGCATGTTTGAGATCTCCCCAAAATGGTTCAATGATATTGATGTCATGAGACTGAGATGGCCACTCCAGAACCTTCACTTTATTCTGATGTAGCCAATGACAGGTCAACTTGGCCTTGTGTTTTGGATCATTGTCATATTGAAATGTCCAAGTACGTCCCATGCGCAGCTTCCTGGCTGATGAATGCAAATGTTCCTCCAGTATTACAGTATTTGATAACATACTGCATTCATCTTGACATGAATTTTGACCAAATTTACTGTGCCTTTGTATCTCACATATCCCCAAAACATCAGCGATCCACCTCCGTGTTTCACAGTAGGAATGGTGTACCTTTCATCATAGGCCTTGTTGACTCCTCTTCAAATGTAGTGTTTATGGTTGTGGCCAAAAAGCTAAATTTTGGTCTCATCACTCCAAATTACTTTGTGCCAGGTTTGAGGCTTGTCTCTGTGCTGTTTGGGGTATTGTAAAAGGGATAGTTTGTGGCATTTGCATAGTAATGTCTTTCTTCTGGCGACTCGACCCCACAGCCCATCTTTCTTCAAGTGCCTCCTTATTGTGCATCTTGAAAGCAGCCACATCACATGTTTTTAGAGTCCTGTATTTCACCTGCAGTTATTTGTGGGTTTTTTCTTTGCATCCCAAACACTTTTCCTGGCAGTTGTGGCTGAAATTTTAGTTGGTCTACATGACCGTGGTTTGGTTTCAACAGAACCCCTAATTTTCCACTTCTTAATTAGAGTTTGATCAATGCTGATGGGCATTCTCAATTCCTTGGATATCTTTTTATATCCCTTTCCTGTTTTATACAGTTCAACTACCTTTTCCCGCAGAGCCTTTGACAATTCTTTTGCTTTTCCCATGATTTAGAATCCAGAAACGTAGGTGCAGCACTGGATGAAAGATGCAAGGGTCTGTCATGAGTCCAGAAGCCACTAAGTAGTAATTGATTGTCCACACAGTCAATAAAGATTTTCTTAATGCTTTAATTCCAGGCCAACATAGCCAAACTTTAACTCGGTGAAAGGAGAATTGGTTGATGAGGAAAAAGAGATTCTCGATGTCAGGCCTGAATATATGTACAGCAAAATCAGCCCCTTGAAAAATAAAATTTTGTATGCGCCGCCACTCAATGCCTGAGTGGGTGGAATGTCTCCCGGACAGATCCCTCTCATAGACCCGGAAGCCAGGAAGCCACCTTAAATGTTGGCTGGGAGGAACAGGT